>WWET01001268.1:52705-65750 GCA_011038615.1 Limnodynastes dumerilii
AGTGGAGGCAGATTCAGCAATACGGCAGAGACCAGCAAACTAACACACAGCAACAGGGAGCAGGAAATAGGAAGCAATGACCCACACCTTTCTCTGGAATCATGGGATAGATAACCCCAGAGCACAGGTGTAGAATAACGAGCACCTATCAAGAATAGTCACAGAGAGTGTACAACAGCAGCCTATAGGGGCAGGTAATATAAATGTTCACAATAGGAATAACTTGTCCAGGTCTGCCCCTAGAGGCAAAACAAGATAGAGCAGTCTAGGTTGTAACAGTTTTCAGAATAAACAGATAATCTCAGTTATCTATCAGGTTCCTCTTGGGGAAGTAGGTCAAAATGCTACACAACATCAATCTAGACACTACTCCCTCTAACAATCTGACCAGCAACAGCACCCATTAGCCTTTTTGCAGGTGCAACATTATGTCAGTACAATCACAAGGGTTCCTTCAGCCCAGGATTGGCATAATACTTAATACATTCTTTTGGGTTAACCTGCTTCATCTGTTTAGCCTAAAACTAGTAATTACCATCAAGATTATAATTATCAGCTTCAGGTTTGAGCAAGTGGACACATTTTTCTCATTTAAATTGTGATGAATTACTTAAAGCGCTAAATAAGTCTTGCTTGATGACGAAATCAATAGAAAATAAATGTTTCTCAATATATTTCATAGAGATTATATGTCATCAAATACGCTACATTAGATAGGAAGGTTAGACTCTCCTTATTGTCTCAAATGAGGCTACTCTGTTCCATTGTTTCTGGCAGTGTCTGCTGTTAACATAGATTTTGGCTTCAGGTGGGGGTTATACAGAACAAAATATATTTGTTCATTTACCTCTGACTCCTGAATAGCCTATATTCAGAATTCATTCACCTGGACAAAGAGTAGAAAGAGAGAGTAGGAGGCTTTTACTTTACTTAAGTTCAGTAGCCAGAAAATCTATATTACAACACTGGATACAGGGAGAGCCTGTCATCATGAGATTCAATATCTTGTATATAAAATACTAATTTAGGAATATGAAGTGACCTTTTGTTGTCTTGGCCTGGAAATGTGTTTACTTCTAGTCAGAAGAATGTGTATGTTTGGTTATAAAACGCCAGACCTTTCTAAATGTCCTGTATGCAGGTGGTAATATCAACCTGGTGAATACACAAATTTGAAAAGGGGTTTAAGGAGTAGGACAGGGGCTTTGTAATGTGTGCCACAAACATATAGAATTGTTAATTTCTTGGAATCTTTTAAATGGAGAAGATTCTTGCTAGTCCCAGCACAGAAAGTATCTTCGACGTAAGTGAAACTCTTTCTGAATTTTAACTCTTTTATTTTATATGAAACTGTTTGCAGCTTATCTGTTATTTTGTTATCATTTTTGTATATAAGCATTGTGGTAACTTTTCATAATAAATATCAATTAATAAGTTCATATCCCTGGGTTCTTACAAATTCACGTGTCAAATCAGTTTGATTCTTAAATGCTACATAGTTGTAACAAAAGGGATCATATTAAGTTTATGATACTACTAATAAAAGTACACAGTGTAAAGGAGGAACCGAGGACCTCTGCAGACAGTTTTCATACTGTCCCAATAATTCTTGGCATATATACAGATAATAAGTAACATGTGAGATAAATATATAAAACAGGTGAGGTCAGGGTCATAACACTAACTCTTTGAGGTTATTAAATGAGAAGTAATTTTTTGTTCTCAGGATGGATTATCTAGAAAATCTGTTATAAAAAGAAAAAAAGAGTTGAACAATTTTTTGAATGCTGAGAATCCTGTCCCCTAGCATTGAAGCTCAATTCTCAAACATCCATCAAACAGTGAGGAACAAAATGTGAAATGACATCTACTGGAGGGGAGCAATGGAAAGTCAGCACACCTGTTCTAGATCCGGTCCCCTGTATTTCCAGATTTCTGTGGGATTCTTTAAGAGTACAGAAGGTATTGGAGGCATGGAGAAAGTGCTGCCTGTACCTACCAGAGGTAGCAAAGCATGCCGGGCATCTGAGATAGAATTCCTAAAGATGGCAAGTGAAGAACAGTCTCATCCTGCCAGCCATACTGTGACTTTCCTGTGCTATGCAGCTAGCAGAGGTCACTTGATGCCCTCATGAGAAGACTTCAATGTGCCTTGTGACCTAAGCCGGTTGCACTTAAGACTTGCTTGTAGCAAGTATGTGTTATTAATATTACTCTCTCGGGTGCTCTATATACAATATATATTCATTTGCATGCAAAATAATATTCAATTGCTATGTATATATTAGCCAATAGCGACTACGTTGTATGTTCCTGATTTTTAAGGTTTTTTTCCATTGCACACTGGGTCACTGTGGCAGATAAAAAAAAAACAAAAGAGTTATATCCCTTTGAATCAAGACATTACATTGTGTGAAATATGGTCAAGTCATGATAAGGAACCTTAAAGGGGTTCAACATAATTTAAGCAAATAAATAACACCTTCATATATGTATTCAGTGTAGTGTTAAGATACAATGGGCCTGATCCAGACCTACGCAAATAATACGCCCTTGTGCGTACCTATAAAGCACTCCCCTAGGCACTCCCTTTAGTCGTCCGTATTTATGCCTCCTTACGCCGACCAAACCCTACCCTAACTTTTCTGAGCGTAACCGCAGGCATTCGTAGCATCCATGCGTAGCTACGACGCTTAGCACGCCCATACTGTACAATTTAAATACCTCTCCCTGCCCACGAAGCTTAAATACAGGTTTCATATGGTTAGCACGCCCCTTCATGCGTTGTTACGAAGCTCCAGGAACATACGCTCAGCGTTTCTTGGCGTAACATCTGCTGCACACATGCGCAGTAAGTACAAATGGGCGCTTTTATGCTTACGAAAAGCGTAAAAGCACGAGCAAGCTTAGGTCTGATCAGGCCCAATGTTCCTTAGTTCTTGAGATCAGAGACTTGAAAAGACCAACATAATGCAGTCTGGATTCAGGGTGATCTTCAAGAAAGTATAGGGAGAAGTTATCATCCAGAGCTCTGCTAACAAGCGTAGCAATAATTGAAAGAACTGTATAACAAAAGGCTAAAGTGAGAGAGAAGTAAAACGTACGTTGCATACATGCTGCACAATTATCACTTTAATAGGAGGACAACTAACATTCCCAGGAGGACCAGGAAGTTATTGCAGTGTGAGTATATGCCTCATTGGAAGGTTGGTGTCACTGGTTGGATCAGTGAAAGGTTTGTGAATTGGGATTGGAGCCTGCTTTGTCCCAAATTTTGCCGGAATATTGTCATTTATAAAGATTCTCAATATGATTACTTTGGAAAAGAAAAAATATAAAATAATATTCGGAATTATTACCTGGTCAAAAAAGTTATCTGTATGGCAAAGATGTTTGAAATTAATATTGGTCAAATTGAAAAATTTTATCTTAAGAAAAAAAAAAATATATATTTATTGTGTTTTTGTTTAGTTATATTACTAGTTAATTTTAACTACAAGCTGCTAATTTTCAAACAGTAATACTAAAGTAATTCTCCTGTGTATCATAGAATATTACACCCACCAAAACCCCAGTCACTCCCCTTTGCAAATCCGTGTTCATGGAGACTTCCGCCTCCATAGACTAGCCCTAACTCTCCGCATCAATTCCCATGCGTATGTGTCCTCTGTATGTGCGTATCTTTGTGATCACGCCCACTTTCCTTCATTTAAATGCCTCTCCCCGCCCATTTCTATGCAAATTCCTCTGTGCGTATATTTCCGCAGGACTTCCGTGCGGATTTCTCAACGTCCGATTCCGCTACGCACTTTCGGTTACTAAGCATGTGCAGTTTAAACGTACTTAAAAATACGCACGGAAATCGGAGAAAGTGCGCTTATCTGAATACGGCCCTCTGTAATTAAAGCTAGAAGGTTTCAAGTAAATTTCAAAAAAAGCAAAAATGAAAAAAAAAATTATTTGCCGCAAAAGTTTACCTACAAAGATCTACATTTCTGTCATGTGTTAATAGACATATAGCAGGCAAATGAAACAGGCATTTGTTTTTTAATATAATATAACAGCCCTAAATTGCTCTACACTTTTCTGCATTTAAAATTAATGATGTGTTTTTGCTTTTTCTTCATGCTGGCTTTGGTCAAGACTTGCTCTTGGATCTTTTGTTCCTTGTATTTACATAGTGGTCACTTTGGTCCTTGGCTGCACCCCTGTATTTATATATACACTTGCACATATTTAATTTGTTGGATATGTATATATACTTTTCCATTAAATGCACAATAAACCGCTTTAATTACTACCTTCAATTCTCCTGGAGTGCATACATTTTTCATTTGACATATATATATATATATATAGTTGCATTTCTATGTAATGACATGTATACTATTCATTCTATATACCATTCATTTCACAAACACATGTCTAAATAATGAAATAAACAGAATAATACAAAAGTGTATAACTATGGTCCTTTGTTACCACGGCAACTGCATTCAGGTTAGGATTTGTCATGACCAACATAACGGCATACAATCGGAAATTCACACGAGAGGGAGTTCTGTGTGCCATGATTACGAGAAATCAAAAAGGAGATTGAAAGACAAACAGTGTGATCACAAACCAAATCACAAAACACCACATCAAGCAAAAAGGGCATTTTAAAGAAGCCAATAGAAAGTCACCTTTTGATTTAAATTTATAGAGGGTGCTATGAAAGATTTTGCAAAAAAAAAAAAGCGTAGGTTCAAAAGACAGCATTGAGTATATCTATTATTTAAAGAACATTTTATTCCATGCCATGCATCACAGAATGAAAATCTCTTGTCACTTGTGACCCATTGCAAGCAGAATCCACAGAATAGAATAGAACCTTTTAAACTTCAAGGAAAAATAATATTTCATGTCTTTATACAGTACAACACCTTTCTTCGGCTTCTCTTTTTTTTTTTTTTTACTAATTTGTTAATTGTCTTTTAATTGATATTATATTTTGAAGGCACTGCTCTGGTTCAGCCTCTTTATAATTAGTCTTTTACATATAATGTGACAGTTTCTGAAAGTTTTTGTGTGTGATTGCAGCTCTCAATGCATTTATTAATTGAACACAAACCAATACATAACTTAAAAAGGAAATAATTTGAAAATGTGAACCTTATACTGGAAGCTTAATTGTCATTTCTCCACTTCATTTTTTTTTTAAATCCCAACATGAAGATAAAACTATTGAGTAAAAGAAAAATAGGTCCAAAGGTTACCACACACTTTACAATATTTGGCCAAACAGTTGATTATTGGCTAATTAGAATTAAAATAATGAAGGGCATGACAGGGATCATTTTTTCAGAATACAAAGAAAATGGTTTAAAAATGTTACGACCAGATAATAGATAGATCAGTCTGCACATATAATACGTCTGTCAGATGGGCACATGGCAGCGGGGAGATTATCGGGTAGCGTGTGATCACTATTCAATGTCGGAACTATTTGTCATTTACCAGGGACATTGCATATAGTGTTGTCAGCTTAAAGATTATAATCTATGCCTGAAATAAAATTAGTGGAAATGTTGGTCCAGATTCACAGTTCCGTAGTTTTTGTCTTACGTACAATGTTTTAAGAATTAAACTACTACACATGCATAGTAGCTTATATATGCTATCTACGTATCATTTCTGTACATAGATTGCATAAGTGCGTAATTGTGAAAATAACGGTCCGGATTCACAGTTATGTAGTTTTCATCTTACGTACGTTGTTTTAAGAATTGAGCTACTACAGGTAAATCTGGCCTCTGGAGCCACACAGATTTCTTTGCCATCAGGTAAACGCTTCATCCTAAGCTTAACACTTCCCTAACGCTTAGTTTCCCGCAGCCTAACCCTTATCTTCCCTTTCAGCCCTAACCCCAACTTATCCTTTCCCCTTCTTGAGCCCTAACCTTCTCCTTTTTTGAGTCTTAAACCTAAACCTCCATGTCCCACAGCCTAACTCTAACCTGCCCCTTAAGCCCTAATCCATTATTGTTCCCTAATACTAACCTCAGCCAGCCGCAGTTTGATGCTATTGGGAATGGGTTGAAAAAGGTCTCCGTTCCCAACAGCAATTTTCTATGTATGGCAATGATACAGCCGCAATTGAACCCGCAACTGCATCCCTATAACTCTATCCTTGTATGTGGTGGTTGGAGATATGTTGTAGATCAAGACAATGGGCTCTATTTACCTTTAATTTCTTTCCCCTGGGAACGTTGCTGCTCCGGGCTCGCTTGTGATCGCAGTGAGCCCGGCAGCTTCCTTTTTAATATTTACCAGTACTCACCCCTCCGGAGAGGTCCTGCGATGATCTCGGTGCGCATCGCAGGCCACTTCATTCATATTTCCTGCACATGCGCAGAGACTACATTGCAGGACTTAGAATTTCAAGTCCCAATATGAAAAACACTGCGCATGCACAGTGTCTTCATATCGGGGCTGAAATCTTCAGAGTCGGACACGTCTCCCAGACAGGTGAGTTTACCTTTTTTTCTTAATTTTTTACAGGTTCTAATGTTTTTAATGTATTAGTATATTTTTTTGATTTAAAAACAATAAAAAAATACACTTTTATTTTAAACTTTTTTTTACATTAGTGCATACTCCTTTATCCCAGCGGTGTCCCCATACATGCCCCCCTTTTCCTCCCCCTAACATAACAGCTATTAGGAGGAAAAGGGGGGAATATGGGGATATCGCTGGTATGAAGGCACTAAAGCCATCCTGAGATAGCGTTATGTTTACCTTCGGTGCCGAATGATAATCTCAGCACCGAGGGATAGTAAATTGTATGAAGTGGCGGCACCCGTTAAGATCAATGGCCCGGCAAAGAATTATGAAGGGTGTGTGCATCGCCATGGAAACAGCAGATTTCCATGGTGATTGCATTATTGTAAATGGTAAGTTCATCATTTTTAGATGATAATATCCGTTTTACTGTGAAAACAGGCATTATCACCTGAAAATGAAGTTGGTAAATATAGCCCAATATCTTAATTGGCTCTAGATTACAAGATTATACTTGTTGGTACAACTTCCTTTGAAATGTAAGAGGCGGCAGATGTTATTTGCTGATCAAGTGAAAACTATGCACTTTGAGCTGATAAAGTTTGTTATGGGCTAGAGAGCATTCTCATCAGTGTGACATAACTCTTTGAAGGCCATGTCCACATCACTCATTTTTAATAGCTGACTAAAGAGGTTTAAAACTGGCTAAGATGGTGCTTATAGAATACAGCTGGCATGAAATACATAGCAAATACATTGTATTAAAAGGTGAAAATATACAAACTGAAAAAACATACAGCTCTTTCCTCATCATGGAAGATCAAGGCAATCAATATATGGACTATGGAAATTTCTTGCAATTTCATATCAAGGAAACACTGTGATTTCAAGAGCTTGATTTATGCACCTCGCTTAAGACTGCAACCTCCTAATCGACATACAGCATTTTAAATAGTGATAATTATTTGCACTGTTATGGAAAAATCATCCAATATTCTCATATCTCCTAATTGCATCATACTTGCGTACAGGGCACACAGCGCTAAGGTCATGATTTCGATTCTCGTACTAGGCCTTATGTGTGGGGAGTTTGTATGTTCTCTCCGTGTCTGCAAGGGTTTTCTCCAGGTGCTCCGGTTTCCTCCCAATATGCTGGTAGGTTACTTGAATGCTGACTAAATTAACCCTATTGTTATGCATACATATGTCTTAGGGACTTTAGTATTTAGCTCCAATGGGGGCAGGGACTGTGAATGTCTATGTTCTCTGTTAAAAATCTTTATCAATCAGTGGCACATGTACCACTGGTGGTATAGGAACCACTATATGGTGGTACTTAACACAACTGGAAAGGGTTATTAGGGAGAAGCTTCTAAAGTAATTGTATTTTAACCATGAATCATAGCAAATGACAGAGGGTATATCCAAAAATCATCATAAAATATGTAAAAATATATATGGGGAGTGGAAATGTATCTGCACGATAAAGGAAGATAAAAGTACAATAAATATACAAGAGGGAACATAGGCCTGAGGCAGTCTGTAAAAGAATAACTTAGTGTATGTGCTGTTAGCAGGATGTGAGTGGAGGGATATAGGTGGATTTAAGGAAACGGTAATGAGAATAGAATGGGATTGGTCAGTGTTGTGTGGCATGATTCAATAGGACAGCTGGTCTACTATAGGTTGTTTGATCTTCCTACGATTCATTGATCTAACCTTTGAATAGAATTACCAAACCGGATCCACACTTAGAAATGCAGACCCCTAACTTAAGACCTCCATGCCATCCTGGTTTAAAATGGCGACGACTCAGTATCTTGGATACAGCAAAGGGCACTTAGCGCATTCTTACTGTGCAATTTAAATACTTCCCCCATTCCACCTACCGTCATGGATCTCCGCATCCCGAATTGCTGTTGGAAAGGCTCCCAGTACAAAAGTCTGCATCCATACTAGGTAACTTGCAGCACCCCAGGTGATGTGAAACTGCATGTCTCTGCATGCTTTGTATAAGCTATGCCTATTCTGTTAGAGCATGCTGGGAGGAGAGCAAAGGTTGTCTATTCCTGTCTTATACACTCTTCTTGTGCACTCTCTCTAGATGGTCACCAGCAAGTTGTCACCTTCATGGTCTGAAGACTAAACTAAGCCCCGATGTTGTGTGAGATCCCTGTCACTAGACTCTTTATTCTGAATCCAGACTTAATAAAGTCAGGTGAACTACATATACTAGATGCATAAGTCGCATGTCAACTGGTAGTAAGCACACGCAGTAACAAAAATTTAGCATCAGAACAAAGCAACCCAATGTTGCGCTCCATGCAGAATTCAGTGTCTGCATATGGGGCTCCCCCCTTTCTATGTGTAAGAGGTAGGCGTATGTAAATCATATAGCAAGGGCTTGGCAATTCAGTATTCCCTGGCCATGGAAATCCCTTCCTCATGTAGGCCTGTAGGGGAGTGTCTTGTTCTCCTGCTTGCAGAATTTTGGATAGCAACGACTCAGTCGCATGTCAACTGGTAGTAAGCACGCGCAGTAACAAAAATTTAGCATCAAAACAAAGCAACCCAATGCTGCACTCCGTGCAGAATTCAGTGTCTGCATATGGGGTTCCCCCTTTCTATGTGTAAGAGGTAGGCATATGTAAATCATATAGCAAGGGCTTGGCAATTCAGTATTCCCTGGCCATGGAAATCCCTTCCTCATGTAGGCCTGTAGGGGAGTGTCTTGTTCTCCTGCTTGCAGAATTTTGGATAGCAAATTCCATACATTAGCTTCTGTTTCAATTGCACTTAATTCTGAATCCAGTCTATTTGCCAGAAGTTGGGACAACTTCTATTTTTTTGGAAAGAATTTCACACATATGAACACAATTGGCACATGTGATAACGTGTGATGTCACAGTTCTTATGCTCACATGATTGACTGAAATGAAGCTTAACCCAGCAGTATTTTTACTGCATACCGAAAAGTTTGATTAAATATGATTAAAATGGTTGGAAATGCAGCAAAATCAATCTACAGGACATTTGCTTCTTGAAATGTAAAGTACAGTATATAATAGTGAAAATATCACTTCAAAGTCTAACTACTGCCACTATAAGGACATTCCCTTTTTCAATTAAAACTTCACCCACTGACAACTAGATTGTATTTGTTATGTGTTTCCCTTTGGTTATTTAAATGATTGCAGAGCTGTTATTGCAATGATTGCAGAGCTGGATGCAGAATGAGGCTACATAGGATCAGCATCCAAACTACAATACTGCAGAACAGCGGTTTTCAACCTTTATTTGGGAGGAGTACCAGTTACTCATTATGGAATTTGGTCATATACCACTTTGCAGATCATGAAGACACACGCACACATGCACACACACGTTTTCCTTTTCCTTATGTATTTTGCAATGATACATTTACTACATAATCCATTCAGTCTCAAGATGCTTTATGAAATATTCCCTCTGTCAGCTGGTCACCTGGTTAAAGTTCAAGCACAGCTGCTACTCTTGACCAGTTTGCCCAGTTGCCCTAAATAGCACCAGACAGTGGTCTGAGTAGTACCAGTTGTATTATTACCACTGGTTAAAACCCTTGCTGTAGAGTATTTGATTCCTGTTGGGATAGAATGATGGTGTGCCCACCTGAAAAGAGGGGAATGCCCCATGTCCTCTTTGGACACCCTCTTCACCTCATTAGGCAGACTTGTAATCTGGCATCTAGGAAGAAAAACTTGGATTTTGCCCATCCCCTTCAATTGGCTGATGCTTGTGCCTCCTTGCTATTTAATTTGTCCTTTGGTTCTATAATCTAGAACAGGCACAGGCAATGTACCGATTCCATTTTGCAACCAATAGTTAGACAAACCAAATCATACCTTAAAGATAAACTGGCAACTATAAATAAAAAAAATACAAAAAAAAATACAAATACAAAATGTAATAAAGATTCGTACCTTGTTACAGCAGACATCACCTCCCTTTTTTACCATAATTAAGCACACGCATGCTATAGAGGGAGTCAGCAAGTTTTAGATCCAAAAAATGAGGTTTTCAATGATTTCATTTTAGAAAGCTTACAATTTATTCTGGAAAACAACTATATCTTTTTTAAAGATACCTTTTACTTGCAAAAAACTGGCACGGCGATGAGGACCATAGTGGCCCCCAGTTATGCTAATTTATTCCTAGCGTCATGGGAAAAGGATATGATTTGGAGTGACCATGTTGGAAAAATCCCATAAAAAAATTGGTCAAGATATATAGATGATGTGATCACCTGGGAAGGTCAAAAGGAAACACTTTTATAGTTCTGTAAAGCCCTTAATAACAAAAAATGAAGAACATGTGAAGCATATGAAGAACTTTCCTAAATAAAATAATAGAAGAACCAACATTTATAGATAGAGAACCATTACTATTTCCTAAGAAGAGGACAAAAGAAAAAACACAAAATAAAGGCTACCAAATAGCTTTTATTACCCAGCACAATACTAGACACAAAAAGATGGAGAAAACAAATTAGTAAAAAATGGCCCCTTTTAATGTAGAATCCAGCACTAAGTAAAATTATACCTACTAATCCTAAATCCTCATATACAAATTTAGCAACCTCATTAACGCAGAGCACTCATTACACTATTAAAAAAAATTAGCCCGAGGTTATTTCCAAAGGTTTTTATATATGTGGAACCTGCATCAAGTGCTGTACCCACACCATACAGTCCAACAAAATAACAGAGTTCCTATCTACACAAAACAACAGACAATATCAAATAAAACAGTTTATCACATGCAACTCTAAACATATCATCTATTTGATAGAATGCCTCTGAAAACAAGATGGGCTGAACACCCAAACAACATAAAAAACACAATTTATCAGCAGATTTTAAAGCTAAACATAACTGTTCTGCATCCTCTATTACTAAAGTTATTTGAATAGAAAAGGTTAACAAAAATGGAGGGAAAACTATATACAGGAAATTTTAACAAAACAAAAACAGAAATGCGATGGATATTTAATCTTAATTCTATGCATCCTAATGGTCTCAATGCAGACTTTGAAATTAAGTGGTTTCTATTTATTAACCTATCTATTTTTATATTTATTTATTTATTGCATGTATTTTATTGCTGTTCTTAAGTCTGTTTTTATAACACTTTAACCACACTTTGTATCAAATCAAAATGATGGTCTCAAATAGAATAGCAGAAGCTTCTAAAGTGTGAATCAGGCTCTTTGTCCCCATTGTTTGCAACCTATGTACTATGTACTACTTGTAGTAAATTACAAGTTCCATCATGCTTAGACAGGTGTCATCTATGCCTTTGCTATAGAAGCATGTTAGGAGTTGTAGTTTCACAGCACCTGGTGTATCACATGTTGTCTATATCTGACTAGCAGTTCAGAGATAACCCTTAGTGAAAACAAATGTTTGGTTGCTTAGAGTTATAATATTTGTATTTGTTGTTTCTGATAGTAAATAATGTTGTAATTCAGAATGAGCCCATATACCGTGCCCATAAATTGATGTCCTGTGTCACTGCAGTTTTAGTTTGTAGGATGACCTTGAATATTTTGTAAGAGAGGCAGTTTTAAGCAGAAGGAAAAAAATATGGGCACAACCTGAGGTCACATATACCTGTTATCAAGCGGCACGTTACACAGTATACCACAAGCCAATTACTTACTGCACGGTAGTGCACAAGTTTAATAAAAAAATGCAGGCCTCTGCTTGGAAAATGAAATCACTCAGCAACAACTTGTTATTTTCTCTGCAAGTGGTATAATAATTTTAAAGTGTACATACAGGGAACTGAAATACCTTTTTATGACCTAATAAAGAACACAGGATGTTTTTATAACTTAAATTTCATATGCCAAATTATTGTGATCACAAACATACATCAATTTCTATGTTTTTATTAAAATGATTCCGAATCATATACAAACCGCAATTTTTTTGTACAAGATGTTCCTTCTGAGAATCACCACAACTTGGCATATGATGGAACAATATTTTACTTTCTTATGTTACAAAAATTGAAAAGAATTGATCATCTATAAAGAAAACACTGAATATCCAGATACCTTAAAGAAGCATAGTCCATAATTATCAAAAGATAGGCAGTTATTGGCATGGTCAAAGTCAAGGCTCAAATGGTACAAAGTTTACTTGCACAAAGACATGAAACTGTATTAAGCAGAAGCGGCTGATTCAGACAAGAATATCCACATTACAATGTAGCGTATCTCAGAGTACCTTCAAATGTAGTCAATGTACAATAACAGTGTGTTTAAACAAGTGAGTCCATTTCAGACACGAACATTTTTAGATAAACATTTGCCCCAGCCAGAGGGCACAACTAAAGCTGGGAACATACTACAGCATTTTCCCCCAATTATTGCGACAATCACACGATAAATGAGTGTTTGGAACAATGGGCCTGATCCAGAGTAACGCCCGCCGTCGCTCGGACGGCGGGCGTAAGATCG
>WWET01001268.1:75745-91441 GCA_011038615.1 Limnodynastes dumerilii
ACTCTAATACTGTTTGCAACAGATACAATATGACTCCCATGCAATCAACATGGCTTAGTCCAGGAGTAACTCATTTCAAGCACTTAATTAAGTCTAGATCCAGCCAATTATTTGCAAAAATCATGTTGTTAAGCCCCAACCATACCGGTATCTAACTCTTCATGAACTCCCAGAGGGAAAAGATAGAATGTAGTGTATTTTCTGTTAAATGACCAGACAAATGTAAAAAATATATAGTCTGAAATAAAGTAAATATTACATAGAAATTAATAAAATAAATAAAAATCATAAATAAATAAACTGATTTAAAATCTGGCAGCACAAAGCTAACCAATTCTTGCATTCAGCAGCTTCTTGGACTTACATGTGCTCTATATTTGTTTTTAACATTCTCCCATAAAGTTATGTACTAACACAAACATTTGGGTCATTTCAAGTCAATTCTGCGTACATATAAGCCAATATAGCAAATAACAAAGTCATAGACAATATTTCTGTTTTTTCCCTACCATCTTCAGGAATCTACCTACAAAGAAGTTGGTGAAAGCTTACACAGTGACCCATTCAAGTAGCAATAGGCGATTGACACATTTTGGGTTACACCTGACACCTTGGTCCGGATTCACATTTACGTAGTTTCATCTTACGTACGTTGTTTTAAGAACTGAGCTATTACGCATGCGTAGAAGCTTATTTTCGCTATCTATGTACCATTTCCGTACGTAGATTGCGTAAACGCAGTCTAAAGACCGCGCTTACGCAATCAACATACAGAAATGGCACGTAGATAGCATAAATAAGTTAATACGCATGTATAGTAGCTCAGTTCTTAAAACAACGTATGTAAGATGAAAACTACATAACTGTGACTCCGGAGCTTTGTGCGCTTCTTTTTTCCAGATGTTTTAGCACTGTCATAGAGTAAATAGAGGTGCACTTGGAGTCCTTAGGAACCAGCCTCTGAGTGTTCACACAGTAAGGTATAAAGTGGATTAAAATCAAATGAAAATATGTGCCTACTTGAGCATCTCCTTTAATGGAATAATTTGTGTTTGAAATATTACTATATTAATTGTGGTACTGATATGGCCAGGAAACTAGTTTAGAAACTCTGCTTTCCATAGATATAACCTATATAAGCATGTATATATTCCATCACATAGCCAGTCCTGAAAACATTTTGTACACTGAGCCCAGATTTCATGCACCATAGAGCAGCGACTTGATGTCGGATCGAATACAAGTTGAGAATAGATGTTCGTAGTTATCTAAATTGCTGTAGAGTATCAGCACATACAGTTTATAAAGCTGCAAGCTGGTTTGACTTATCCCTACGGCTTCCACTCACTCCTTCATGGGCTCACATTTATTACAGCACTGAGGGGTGTCATAATCAATCAGTATGATGAAGTGGAAAGATGGAAGGCTGGTTTAGCGTTGAGGTTGAACGCATTTAATCCACTGGTTGATTAGCTATTTGAGGTGTGGAATGGTAAACACTGCAACACTGCTACAGTAACAGAACGCCATGATCTGACACATTGACTTATAACACAACCCACATGGGTCTCTGTGACCTATGACAAGTTTATTCATTCTGTCGGATTTTATGTCATACAACGAAGCAGAATAAATACACCATTGTGACATATCTAGTGCTCAGGGCACATGTGATGTGTGCCAATATTTCACGTACATGCACATAGCTGTTACTATATACTAACTATGTCATAATGTTATCATTGCAACAATCATTTTATAGCATCTGTAAGTGGCACAGACACGGCTATACATATGTATGTGTCCTGTCTCTTTTTATTTTATCACGATAAAAGATACAGTACAGGTTTGTAAAATAAACACACAAAAAACCCATTAACAAAAATGTGCACACATCTCCAATATTTACTCAATGCATTGCTTTGTTCTCGATTTTATTAAACATGTTTCCATTCATATCTTCATTTATATAACACATATAATTCAACGTTGAGTGTCCCCGTTGCAATGTTACATGATGCGAAATCGGGACAGCTGAAACTATCTTTTCTTAGTGTTAGGCTGCGGGAGGACTGCAGCCTAGGCTGCTCCATACGGACTCAGATCAAGTCGTAATTATTGAGGTAGCCTTCTGGACATGTAAGTGTCCAAAATTACTGCCATTAGAGGGGAGTGCCGGGGGCGTGTACTCCCCTCTGCACTGCGTAACTAGAGACGCTTTACGTGTGTGTGTGGGAGGGTCTGGATCTGGCCCAATGTCCTTATATTTGGTGTGAGTATTGTAGTACTTTGAACTCTGGCTCTTTGTACTTTATTGGATTGTGTACTTTATTGTTATCTGCACCCTACCATTATACAGTGTTTTCATTTTAAGTATGTGCGCTTTTTCTCTCTGTGTTATTTATACATATATATATATGTGTGTGTGTGTGTGTGTGTGTGTGTGTAAATGTGTCTGGGTGCTAAATATTTTGTTTATTTTGCACCCTGATGAAAATTGAAACCTTTTGAAGCCTTAAGAGTGACTCCTTTTGTCTGCTTCTATATATGATAGAAAAAATAAAATATACCGCCAGATATGTTTTTAAAAGAAGCCAGGCAGACATTTCTAAAAATAGAGTCACTCCGCTGTGTTCATGCATCCGAGACACCTCAGGAATAGGTTATTTCTGTCTGCCAAGGACAGATGCAGGACGTCAATTTCAATCAATCACCGCAAACAGAATTTAAGTCCATCATTAAGTCTACAGGCAGCAGTTTATCATCCTAAAAGGATCCTATCCAAAATTTACACAAGACAAATTACCGTTTAATTTCTTTGCACTATGGTGCCTTTATGGGTAATGCACGTTTGGTGAAGGGAATTCATTTTGTTGTGATTTAAAAGCTGTCTTGCTATCAGACCCAAAAATCATAATATATGAAAAATGTTTTAGAGGATATATTTTGTTTTAATGGCCGTACACACTAGTGCCAACACCTACATGCCTTTAGTCCTCGTCCACAATCAATCACCACAGGCTATGCAGTGGCCCATAATTAGATGATCAAATCATAACCACACTCGTTTCACGTCCGCTTGCATAATTACATGAGCATGCTAATGCCGTTTTAATGTCCTTTAAGGATGTAATAAGAAATAATGGATATTATTTGACAGCTACATAACCATTAACAAAACATATTAGGAAGAACTAGCATTTCTATAACATACAGTTTATCCATTTTAATCAGTTTACTGTAGCTGTACTTTGTAATTACATGTTACAGGGGTCATAGAACCCTATTTAAGCTCTATTTTAAAGCAAGTCCACGTATCTGAGCATGGGATATATCTCAGAAGATTGTCTATGAATATGCAGATCTTATAGTATAAGAACCCAGTTCATTTTGGCTACAAAGGGAAGCATAAAAGGCTAATGCTTTTTCTGACTCTGAGATAAGACTTCAGAGATTTTCATTGGATTAATGTGGTGGAATAGAGTAATACATGCATGGGATGTGGTTCCCGGTCTGAGAGGTCGTATTTCAAGTGGCTGAGTCGCCAGCTGAATAGCAGCTGTATCCACAGGCGTATCTATCATGGGTGCAGTGCACACGGGCCCCTCAGAACAGGGGGTCCTGTGGCATGCACCCTGCACCCAAGGTTGGTAGGGGAATGGGGCCATTTGGCATCTATTTCTTCCCTCTAAGATCTTCTGGAGGGAAGAAATAGATGCCGAATGACCCCCCCCCCCTTCCCCTGCTGTGCGAATGTCCCTAGTCGCGGGCCAAAAAAGGGGCGGGGCTTACAGCACAGTTTTGAGGTCCACGAATCGACACAGTCCTATCTCAGGTAAAGGTGGGGAAGCGGCCATGTACAAATCCTGCACAAGGGCCCCCTCACTTCTTAAAACGCCCCTGGCAGTATCATTGTTCAAAAAGCTATGAAAGCAGAAAATTGCTATTGGGAACGGGAATCTATTTCCTCATTCCCAAGAGCTACAGGATGCAGCGGTTTCGACAGGCTGTGGTGGGTAAAAGGTTAAGGTTAGGGTTCGGCCTCACAGAAGATTAGGGTTAGAATGTAAAGTATGGAGGGTTAGGGTTAGGCTGTGGGCATGGAGTGTTAGAATTAGGGCTTAAGAAGGGGAAGTTTAGGGTCAGGCTGCAGAAAAGGGAGGGATAGGAAGGGGTTAAGGGTAGGGTTAGGTAAACACTTACTTTTTTTCGGTGAATGACTTTTCATGACACCAGAAGTTGCATCTCCACCGCTTCCTAAATTTGCAGACTGCTGGTAATTGCCGGCAAAGTATGATGGTCTTAGAAATGAAGACCGTGGTCCCGGGAACAACACTCATAATGCATCCTTCTAGAGGGGAAGGACCCATCTCTATCTGGGTCTATGAAGTAGTAGAGGACCTCGTTGCCGCTCTGACCAAGGATCTTTTGTAAACTGTTTGAGGTTGGTATTCAGTTTGGCTGTTGGTCTATGATTGGAGCAGCCAACGTGATCTTTTATAGGCTGGGGATTTAAAATAATTTTTAATCTTATAGAGCCTGGGAAAAACCTGTTCCCCCCTTTAGGATTTTAATAAATAATCTGAACTTCCAAGGGTGCAAGTTTCCCGTAATAGCACAGTAATGTGCCATTGCTTGTCCTGCCCTGGAGGGACACTTCAGTGATTTCCTCTTCTATTATTTTGTACTAAGATTTCAGGACCGCGAGGCACTGAGCTTGGGAAAAACACAAGAGGTGAGATAATGTTGGTTAACAAGGTCTTCAGAGCTGGGGTTTAGGGACTCAGAAGGTTGTAGAGATGCTCATGGAAACAATTTATTTATCCGTCTAAGATCATAGGTGAGCTCTCATTTGCAGTCCCTGATCAATGCTATGGCCTGTGTAGCTTACATTAGCTGCGAGAATTTTCTATGCCACTTTTTATTCAAACAGTTAACTTTTTATTAGGTTTTAATTAATAAAATCATTTATATATTTTTTTCTCTTGATATAACCAGTAATGTATTTATTTGCTAATCATTGGCTTCTGTTAGCGCAGCACTATTTTCTCTATATTGTTTGATTCTTTAGGTTGAAGCGCCTTATGGTGCAGCTGCTCTACAGATACCAGTTTTTATTTTTATATCTTATTTATTGATTTACATATTTATTGGCGCCGTATAGGATTTATTTTTTGTTGCCATTAGCTGGGAGAATGTCTGCTTCATAACCCTTTTGTTAGAATATTTCCTGTGATCAGAGCAGTGTTTTTGCATCATGAAATGTGTTTGACAGTTGTCTTGTGTGGTAGAATAAACACAGACATTATTGGACCTGATTCACAGATACATAAGTGTGTTACATCCGTGCGTATTTTTACTAGTTTTTAAACTGCGCATGCCCAGAATGCACAAATACACACCTACCGCAAGATTCACACACAAGTACCTCAACCTTCCGAGCGATTCACGCAGGAGTCTACCACTAGCCCTGCATGTGTAGCTAGAGGTGCAAGACACTTAAAGCAAATGAGCTCCACACGGACTACTAATGTACAGTATGGGCGTGACAATGCAGTTACAAGAGAATCACAAGCAGGGGAAAAGTAAAGGTAGCTCTCGACCAATCGTAAGTTGCTGCAGCCTGTCATACTATCAGAAAGTCCATGTGTCCATACAAACTTCACACACCCATCAGCTGCTGTGTAATGTTTATAAAGGCACATGTGCGAGTAATTAACTCACAGAAGGCTGACTTTATTTAAGCATTTGGTATAAGCTATTAAATTAATGAATTTAACCAGTGACAAGGTTGAGTTTCATGTTAATGAGTATATTGTAAAATAATGATGATTGTAGCATTTAGTTGTAAAATAAATTTTTAAATTACCTTTGTTAAACCATGATGCAAATTTTTGTCAAATGAAAAATTTAGATAATTTTCACATTTAAATTGTAATTTAAATAACTGGTATTGTTTGTAACACATTATAACTTTCATTATTGAAGCATCCTTTGTTTAAAATATGTTTAGTTGCCATTGTGAATTATTTGTCACAAAAACATAAACTTTTTAAATTATTATAATAAGCATTACTTATTAAATTGTTTCAAAATGTTAAGCTCTGTGATGAAAAACGAATGTCTGAATCGCTACTTTAAAAAGTACCGAAATTTACACATGATTCAAAGCCCATTTACTAGGTACTTTCCTATTTCTACGTTTGGCATAATTACACACGGAAAAAACACGACCGTGTGTGTGGGTGTGGTTAGATGCAGCCACTACTAGACTTGCATCGCACTTGCGTATATTTACGATGCGTATTTTTATGTAATCACGCAATTTCAAGTGTGAATCAGGTCCATTGGGCCTGATCCAGACCTACGCCGATGCGCTGTGCTTACTAAAGCACAGCATATCGGTGTCCACTCTCCCCGACACTCCCCCGGTGCGGGCGTATTTCCCATTGCTTACGCCGGCTGAAGGCTGCCCTAACTTCAGCCGGCGTAAGCAATGGGAAATACGCTCGCACACGAGCGTACTACCGCTAAGCCTTCCCACCCTCCCTCATTAAACTACCTCCCCCCGCCCACCTACACTAACCTTAACGTAGGAACGCTAGGGGGACGCCCCCTCCAGCGTCCCTACGCAGTTCCGTAGCTACGCCGGGCAACATCTGCCCGGCGCATGCGCAGAATGGCTTTTCAGCCGATCTTACGCCCGCCCTCCTAGCAACGCCGGGCGTAGGTCTGGATCATGCCCCTTGTCTCTAAGTAACTGTAATTAGTACAACCAAGAAAAGTTAATCAATATGCTAGAATTTGTTTGATTTATCTGTTTCACTTTATTTAAAATTTAATTTTGGCAAATGGTCAATCAAACACGTTTCTCATTTCCTCTCTGCTCACCTTTATCCAGGGTGACTTCAATTGGTGTGCTACAGTTAAGCTCCATACACACTACAGTTTTTTAAACGATGGATGACATTACAGAACGTTTTTATTGCCAGTCTATATACACACTACAAACGATTTTCTGTTGAGCCTTCAGTAATGAATGGCTTGATCGTTTATATTAAACTTTTTAAAAGATGCGATCAAACGATTTTGTGTACTTTACAACGATCAGGCATGATCATTATTACAGCGTACACACTTTCCCGGTGTTTTGAACGATTATCGGTTTAAAAATCTGTAGTGTGTATGGGGCTTAACTGGAGGTGTTTCAACCTTTAGACAAGACTTCAAGGTGACACAACACGTCATAGACTTTACAATGCTGGTCATTTTTTCTATTGCTCTTAGAAGCTGTGGCTTTCCACAGCTCTTTTCTGTGTCATAAAGGATAATGAAAATATTCACTTTATTGTGAGAAATTTTAGGGCCTGGAAAGAAGAGATAGTCATAATCACCAAGAGAAGCAGAGGTCGGATACCCTTCATAGCTTACACGGCAGTGTGAAGGTGGCATGCGAGTGTATATGGAGGTGTTATTACCTAGAAAGTCCCACAGTATGTCAGGGTTTACTGATCACTGAAGCAGAGAGAACTATCAAAATCATATTCTGTGCTGCAAGTAAAAATCATATTCTGTGCTATAAATAAAAATCACATCTTGTGCTGCATGTAAAAATCCTATACTTTGCTATAAATAAAAATCATATACTTTGCTGTAAATAAAAATCCTATACTTTGCTATAAATAAAAATTATATACTTTGCTATAAATAAAAATCCTATACTTTGCTATAAATAAAAATCATATACTTTGCTATAAATAAAAAGTCTATACAGAAGTCTATACAGGTTTGCATGTTACAAATTGATTTTTTTTAAGAGTCAAAATAAACTCCCCCAAAAATTTGCAATCATTCATAAATTTGTTGTTTTTTTTTTTATGTGTGGGGGATTGTTTAAAATATACAAAGAGACAATTGTTCATAGCAAATAACCTGTGTGTCCTGAGATGGAGCATAGGGCCTTATCCAGACCTACGATGTAGCGCTGAGCGTAGTAACGCTCAGCGTTACATCGTGGGACTCCCCCTGACACTCCCCCTGCCCCATCGCATTTACACTCCCTTATGCCGGCTGAAGGCTACCCTAACTTCAGCCGGCGTAAGGGAGTGTAAATATGCTGGGACGGCGGTATTAGTATAATTAGGCTGCCCTCCCAAACAACAAAGGCGGATGAGCATCAATGCGTCCATCTTTCTGTGCTCACTCCATGTGCACATGTGCAGAGTAGTTTCCCGCTGCGCTTCAATATGAAAAACACACAGGTCCTAAGGACAGAGCACATGGTCTAACTACATGACTACCATGAAGAAGGTGACGTCACTCAACTAAACCTATCAAGAGAATCCATAACGGTGGGGGGGGGGCTAAAAAAAACCCTTGAAGTATGTATATGCGTCATCCAGATGTTTCTGCGGTAGAGCTCAAGCATTTACAGCCTTCAAATATACAGGCAAGTTTTTGGGATTGTAAATTGTAAATTCTCTGCATAAAAAAATGAATTTTTATACTGAAGCCAATAAACTTGAATGTAGAAATATTGTGATATTGAGCTGTATCCAGACCTCTTTGGGTTTTATGTACGCACAAAGGTCTGGAACTACGCACGAAGGTATCCATACGCACGCAGATCTGCGCAATCAGCGCCGCCCCATGCAGCTATTCTGCATGCCTAATCCCACCCCCATTGCAGATTGCATGCACCGCCCTGATGTATGGATTTCCATGCGCAAAGCGATCTGATGCGTAACATCAGGTGCAAGCATGCGCAATGGGACTTACGTGCTTTATTAAGTGTGAATTCGGGCCATTGCTACCCAAATAGACTGTATGCAGACTTCTTCCTAATATCAGTAAAAACATATGTCCTCATGCATATCCGTCACATGGTATATAAAAGAAAGACTCTCGTGTCGGTTCAGCCAAGCTATTTGCGCGTCATATTCTCCAATGTGCAATTTTTTTTTCATTTTGTAATATTACATCATTAATTTTATCTCCGATGCCTCCAGGATCTGTGAACGTTTACAGAGTTGTGTTATTAGAGCAATATAGTGACAGTGCTATTTTGTGCTTAGCCATAGGCCACAAAGAATTAGCCATTGGTTTGGGGTTTCTTTATGGCGGTAAACTCGATTATTGTGTATAATATAATTTGCGATGCAATAATAAAACAAATCAGTCTTCTATCAACGTATAGGTAGGCATTTTATTATTTATTTTTGTCTGTAATATGTCCCATAGTCATGAAGAGGTTTTACAAATGATATATTAATGTATTGTTAAGGAAATTTAACAGGAATTCTGCTTTTATGGTTAAAATATTTATTTTAACACATTTAGGGCCCCAAAAGTGGAGATGTTGCCTATTGCAAACAATCAGATTCTATCTCTCACTTTCCTATTACATACTAGAGAATGTCAGCTAGAATCTGATTGGTTACTGTGGGGAACATTTCCACTTTTCCAAACCCGTAGCTTAGTAAATCTGGCCCTTAGCGGTTTTTGGTTCTTCCAAACCAATTCAATTACTCTAGCAAGTGACAAATCAATCTAGACAGGTTCAAAGGTTAGCACAAGGTTTAGGGCTGTTTCCAACATAGTTCAAACCAGTGCTCAAAGTATATGGTGGTGTATGGTGGTGTATGGTGGTATATGGTGGTGTATGATGGTTTATGGTGGTATATGGTGGTGTATGGTGGTATATGGTGGTGTATGGTGGTATATGGTGGTGTATGGTGGTATATGGTGGTATATGGTGGTGTATGGTGGTGTATGGTGGTGTATGGTGGTATATGGTGGTGTATGGTGGTGTATGGTGGTATATGGCGGTATATGGTGGAATATGGTGGTATATGGTGGTATATGGTGGTATGCCATAACATCACTTCTCTCACTGATTAAAAAGCTATAACTCTCTATTCACTTGTATCATTTCTGTGTTTTCATACCACCGCTTGTAAATGTCCATACCGCCACTTCTAGATTTCCACCTCTAACTCAGGTTCAAACTAAGGGCCGGATCCACATTAAATACAATGAGCCCACTTATGCACGTAAGGGACCGATCCAGAAGTAGTAAGGTCAGGGGACTTACGCGTGTAATTTGCGTAAGTCCCCTGACAAGTAACATCGGCGCATGCGCTCCCCACGTGTTACTCTAGCATATCTGCCGACGTACGGAACTCAGTTCCAAACGTTTGCAGGTACGATGAAGGCGCCGACCCTTCATTTACGCCTTCCGTCTCCCATCCATAGAGGCGGGGATAGGCATTTAAATGTAGAGTCGGGGGAATGGAAGGACAGGTGCGTTTATAAAGACGCGGATCAAAGCATAACAGTTAAGGTAGGGTTCTGAATACGTAAGTTCCCAAAACTACTACTAAATAGAGATAGAGGGGAGTGATGGGAGCGTGCACACCCCACTACCTTGCGTAATTTCAGCCCCCCCCCCCCCCCCTTTATGTACGTGCAATTACGCAAGGTCTGGATCTGGCCCAAAGTGCGTAAGTAGGCTCTATGGACTGAAGAGCGCAGACGTTTTCCAGATGTTACATTAGATTTACTAGTGTAACTTCCATCGTACAGAACTAAGTTCTAAGTTCAAGTAGAAAGGTTTCTCCCACCTACACACGGTTCAGTGGTCGGAAGGGCCGCTGATCCACAAGTGTGATTTAAGGCTGCCTTATGGCAGTGTAAGTCAACTTTTTATGAGAGAGGGGAGTGACAGGGGGAGTTCACTCCCTTCTTCCCTGCAGAAATAAACACCCCGCACATATGGAAAACGTGCAGGGGTGTGGATCCAAGCCTAAATTCTAAAACTGATAAAACTGATTTTAAAAATCTTAAAAATGAAGCCAGTTAACCCCACAGCCCCAAAAAGGGGCATTTTTCTGTCAATAGGATCAGAAAACGTCTGCTTCTTGTAAGCAGCACATGCTGCATATACAGGACAGATCTGGATCCATATTTCCATCCTGGTACAATTTTTGACAGCGGGGCAGTATGGGGTGGGAAGCAGAAGCACATCTGCTATGTGGGAGGGTGGAAGTAGGCTGAGAGTACAGCAAGGACGTTCCAAGCTTCTTATGTACTATACAGGCTTCAGTCCCGTCCACACTTTAAGTGTGAAGTTTTAAGGCTGGGTCCTCGGATTGTAAGGTGATTGGCCTCCCCTTGCTTGAATGGAAGGTAGGACCATTGATCGCTGCTTGATTTAGTCAAGTGTCACACAATTATCGCTCTGACAGATGCTACGTTCGACACCTCTGGATCTAAGGATGAAGATACCTCAACGGGACATGGAAAGGTGAGTACCATAATTCATGTTAGGGTTAGAATTACGCTGTGGATAGGGTTAGGCTGCGGATAGAGTTATGATTAGGCTGTGGTTAGGGTTAGGCAGCAGTTAGAGTTAGGTTGTGTTTAGGGCTAGGTTTAGGCTTAAGGTTAGTCTGCAGAAATTATTAGTGTTATTGCAGGTAACACTAAGGACAATATAAATACTAATGACCTTAGTGTTTATTTGTATTGACATGCTGACAAACTGTAAGACTGATGTTGTCGAGTGTATGAATGTTGATCAACTGACTCTAATCTGACTTATTATTCAAATACTACACCCATCGACTTGAAGAAGCTTATATAGTGAAACGCGTGTTGTCATGGAGGTCTATGTTGCAGTCTCATAACAATACTTATATTTCATTTACTGTCCCAAAATTAGCACTGTTTACCCTGGAAAACATAATCACAATATGAAGAAGAGTTTGAACAGGGAGTGCTTATCTATATTGCTTTTTTATCTAATTATAGTGAGATTTATTCAGTCTCCTATTAAAATCAATACTTTGAGACATTGGCCCTGATTCAGAATTAGGTGCCTTAAATGGGAATTACTCAAGTCTATTACGCAAGAGTCCACAACTCCTCCCGAAAGAGAGGGGCGCCAGGGGCGTGCACTACCCTCTTCTGTGCCTAGTTACAGATCTCTGTGCGTATGTAAAGTCACACAGATCTGAATCAGGTCCATTGATATTGTGGAGGACTGAGGCCACTATAGAGGCTTAAGGCTGGATCCAGACTTAAGTAAGTGCTTGAAACTAGTTACTTCTGGGCTAAACCATGCTGATTTCAGGGGGAGTCAAGTTAATTGTATTCTTTGCATGCAGGGATATATCGCTGAATTGCTCACTGCACACAGATACTGATCAGCTTTACTATCACACTGTTATTTAGACTTGGGATAGGAAACATCACCTCTCAACTCTAATACTGTTTGCAACAGATGAAATAGGACTCCCCTGAAATCAGTATGGTTTAGCCCAGGGGTAACTCATTTCAAGCCCTTACTTAAGTCTGGATCCAGCTCTTATTGAGTATTTTTATTTTCACTTTATTCATTCTTTACTATGTCACTTCTATGTTTTAATATTTCGCTACTAAGAAGGTTCTCCCAGAGTTTAATAATATTCTAATAAAGATATGTAATTTAAATCCCAAAACAATTAGATAAATGAGTGCATTTAGTAAGGGAACTACTTTTTCCTACTTTTGTTCTATTTTTTTGGGCCACGTCTGTTCAACTGCTGTCATGGCTGTATTTCAGTTGGCAAATATTGATACAAATATTGACAGTTGTGGGGTGGTGTAATTCAAGGAGGAATAAAAGCATCTCCAAGTGTGTATTTATTTTTGGCTGAAAATTCTGTTTGCCAAATCCAAAACACAAACATATGTTTTTAGAGAAAAACATCACAGGTATATGTGCATGCTAGTATCAATAATACAATATTTGATTTCTGCTTTTGCATTACTCTGTTATGGTAATTGGATACTTGTATTTCTCAGAATTCATAAAGAATAAAAAAGTTGGGATTACCTCCTGTTGTGAGGTTACAACAAAACTTTGGAACCTAAGGCAGGCTGATGGCAAAATGTGCAAAATCTTGCAGCCAAATGCAGAATACTTTACAGCACAGTTATAAATATTTCACTTATCTATACACAGCAACATTAAGAATTTGTAGAATGTGATGTAAAATTCAACATACACACAGAACAAAGCAACAGAAGCCAAAGGGGACATTATTTTTTAAATATTTGTTTTAAATAAATACTGTAAATAGCAACAACATCTCTAGGTATAAAAAGTAATCACTGTAGTCGAATAATACATTATTACTTAGGTGGTAAGGACAAATTGAGCAATTACAGCAATTAGATGGACTCACAATTAATTGTGATAAATGAAGAGATGTAAAAAAAAATATGTAAAGTGGAAATTAGATTAATAAAACATTCAAAATGAAAAATAGATCCCTATAAGGAGCAAGAAGGAGATAACAAGAAAGACACTGATATCTTTTATTACATTAAAAGATAACAAGTATATAACAAGTATAGAGGATAAAGAGAAGGTGACCTTTTTAATATATATTTTTTCACATTATCAAATTACTAGGGAAATTTAATGAAACTACTAATATTTAATGGGACCAATTACTGGATTCAGTGTATGAAAAAAAGAGGAAAGCAAGTGAAAAGTTCCACCTTTGCATGCTTTTTCCTTATAGCAGACAGATATCAACCAGCTTTACTCTTAAGCTCTTATTGAGACTTGTGCTTAAAAATAACCTTTGAACAATAACACTGTTTGCAACAGATGAAATTTGCCTCCTTTGCTATTCACCCAGCTGCTTACCCAGGTGTAACTTTCCACCTGATTTCCTCTTATTTTCAAACTCTGGATAAGGTCCCATGTTATTAAAATAAAACTTACTGCAGAGATCATATATTTTTCAAATAAAATCTCATCCAGATCGCTGCTGGAAATCCGTAGTGTGCGTATGCACACATGAAACTTGGTACCGCAGTAGCAGCGGAGGTTCGATGCTGGATCGCCGCCACATCTGGACATTCATGCGGTCAAGGGGAGGCCACTTTCCTCGCCCATAAGGATTTCCGCCGGGTGCCCGCTACCTTAAAATTTCTGCATCATCCACACATAAAATAGGGACAGTGCGGGAGTCTGGATAGTATGTAAGGGCTAAAGCCAGATTTTACAGTACCATTGGGTGCCACCCCCCTCCCACTGAGTGGAAGCTCTTCCACTGTTTGAGATGTCCTGTCCTACAGTCAGTATTTTCTGGATCTAGATCCACCCTGGATAAGTGGCACTCACGCTCATGTGCTGCCCTTCCAATCCTAGTGATTGGTGATTGGAAGGAAGTCTCGACCTAAGTGAGGCCAATTTTCACTCCACAAAAAGTACTGGATTGTTGGGGCAGGAGTTACTGTATTTGTCCCAACTTGCCGTGGTTTGTACATGTTATAAATATATATTATTTTTTGAGATTCGCCCCCCTCCCCCTCAGTGTAATAGTTTGATTAGCTACAATTTCTACACCTATATTTCTACTCACTTTTTCATTTCTTTTCTTAATTACAATGGGCTGGATCCTGAACTCCGGCCGACAGTGGACTTACGCAAGTCATTTACGTAAGTCCCCTGTCTGGGAACATCTGTGCATGTGCGCGCCAGATGTTCCCTCTGCGTTGGTACTTATGATGAAGGGGTAGACCCTTCATTTACGACGGCTGTATCCCCACCATATAGGCGGGGATAGCTATTTAAATGAGGGGTCGGGGGCGGAGGGAAGGCCTAGCCATAAAAGTTAAGGTAGGAATCTGGACACGTAAGTGTCCAGATTTCCTACTGGCAGCGGGGTGTAAAGGGGGCGTGCACTCCCCGCTACGGGAGCGTAACTACGGACCTTCGCACGCACGTAATGGATCTTCCCCAATGTTTGTACGTTGATAAGAAGTTTTTTAATAAGATTTGCAATCTCCGAGAATTAAGTTTGCTATCGGAAAACATTAAATGTACCCAAATGCCAGAGATTGTGCCTGAAATATGAGCAGCCGCCAAATGATAAAGCATTATTCATCACATAGAATATTAAAGTACCTATCTTTCTTCATTAAAGTTTACCTCGAAATCTGCCAGGGTTCTCTTAATTTTTAGAGCACAAAGAACATCCACACACTATGCCCTTTAATCAGCTTTCCTATAAGATACAGTCATTAAAGGGTTGTGCAGTAAACTATTATCAGGTACTACGTGGTGCTGGACAGCTTACCATTCAGCTAAACAACACTGCATGTGAAGTACATAATAAAACCTACCTGACATCACTAAATGCATTCATTTGCTCCTTCAGCAGTATTGCCACTTCATTTAATAATTCCAGACCCTTCTCCACAGTCAGGGGGCTGTTAAGAGAAAGCAGAGAGAAAGCATTAGCAAAAAAATGGATCTCATCAATAGGCGAAAGGCTTAGGTCCCAAAAGAGTTATCACCCTGGCCTGTCAGGATATAAAAGCCATGGCTCGCTATATTCCTGTCACATTGAGAGTGTAATATCTGGGGAATAGGGATCAGGTGCTTCAGCGAAAATGATAAATCACCTGATTTTTTCAGCAGTAAGAGAAACAATATAGTGCAAATTAAATTCTTAGGAGATGGCTCCGAGCCTATATATAATATATATGGGGGGTTTTGTGCTTGTGTCTATAGATAGATAGATAGACAAATAGCCAGACAGATAAAAGCATTATAATTCCTCTAAGTGCACATGATAAAATATAAATATATATATATATATATATATATATATACATATATATATATATATATAT
>WWET01001268.1:92293-107968 GCA_011038615.1 Limnodynastes dumerilii
TAGGCTGTCTCTCTCACACTCCACACTACTTTCATGTGGAGATATGCTGTCTCTCTCACAATATATATATATATATATATATATATATTATTAATATTAGGCTAACTCTGCTCCTCCCCCTTATACACATGTGCAGTAGTGTCACTGCCAGGTGGTTGTGGGGAATCCCTTCTGACGGTGTATATGTGAGATACTGCGCATCGCTGCAGGGGGACAGTGGACCTGGGCCTGGGTGAGGAGCGTGATTGACTGTGCTGGCATGTCAGGTCACTCATATAGAGGTGGTATAGGAATAAGAGCTGATGTTGTAATATACATTAAAGTGTCCTGATTTTAAAGGGTAGAAATGGAGGTTGGACACATATAAGAGGCAGAAATGGAGGCTGGACACATATAAGGGGCAGAAATGGAAGCTGGACAAATTTAAGGGGCAGAAATGAAAGTTGGACAAATATAAGGGGCAGAAATGGAAACTGAACACATATAAGGGGCAGAAATGGAAGCTGGACACATATAAGGGGCAAAAATGGAAGCTGGACACATACAAGAGGCAGAATTGAAGGTTGGACGCAAATAAAAAGAGGCAAAAGTGGATGGCTGAGCACATTTATTCTGTAATTTTAATGGGCTTTAACCAGTCAGTTATAACATTCATGACAGAGTACTGTGACGTAAGCTGGGCATATTAATTGTAAATTCTGTGCCAGATGAATTCAAATAGTATTGACCATTATTTAGTGAAATTAAATATTTATTTAGAAAAATCTTTTATTACTTTTTATTAATATTAGTTTTAAAATAAGTGATAACTATTTCTTCCAAAACATTTCACAGAAACATAATATTAATGAAAATGAACCCTCAGCCTACTTTTGTATCAAGCAAAAATCAGGCACTACACAGTTAAAAATACCATCTTTTGCAGTGGCAGATAATGCGATATTTGGCTAGCATCCAAATAAAACATATCAATCAATCTGAATACATAATTATATGCTTAATGAAGGACAGGTCACTGTAATCAGTAGAAAATATTATCAAAGTTATTCCTTTTCTCCACTGATGAAGAGCTGTAGAAGTTTTTTCATCTTTGAAGTTTGGGTCATTGTTAAAAATCATGGCACTATGAATACTGAAGGGAAATGTAACAAAGGGGAATTATTCTTTTCTCCCAAAGATCAATACTTATTATTATGAGTGAAAATAGTGAGACTCCATTTCAACTACCTGACCAATGTAGCGGCCTATTAAACAAAAGGTTTTCTTCCATTGTAAGTTCCTGTGTTTTGTACATAAAACCATCTTTGCTTATTTACAGGAATTTTTGCTTGCCCCAGGTTACAATTTTGCAGCCCTTGCTTAGCGTGCTTGCCAATTCGAGGACCGTTGGATGTGGTATGCCAACCAGATGTAGAGATTTTTGACAGTGAACATGCCAGGACTGAAATGCTGGCACCATTCCCTGATCGCTTGTTTTCAATCAGACAGACTCCTGTCTGGTCAAATATTGGAATGCCAACATGTTTGTTCAGCATAACAATAACCCTAAATCCTAAGAACATCAGGGAAGTAGAGAGTAGACTGCAGTGCACTGGGCACACAAAGAGCAAACCACAGAAACCAGAATGCAGACCTCAGCGCACCGGAGAAACAGAGAGCAGACTGCTGTGCACCGGGGAGGAAGAGAGCAGACTGCAGTGCACTGGGGAAGCAGAGCGTAGACTACAGTGCACCGGGAAAGAAGAGAGCAGACTGCAGTGCACCGGGAAAGAAGAGAGCAGACTGCAGTACACAGGGGAAGTATAGAGCAGATGGCAGCGCACCGGAGAAGCAGAGAGCACATAGCGGGAAGCAGAGAGCAGACTTCAGTGCAGCGGGGAAGCAGAAAACTGACCACAGTGCCCCAGGGAAGTAGAGAGCAGACAGCAGGAAGCAGAGAGCAGACCACAGTCCATCGGAGAAGCAGAGAGCAGACCACAGTGCACCGGGGAACCAGAGAGCAGAAAGCGGGAAGCAGAGAACAGACTGTAGTGCACCGGGGAAGCGGAGAGAAGACAGTGGGAAGCAGAGAGCTGACCACAATGCACAAGGGAATCAAAGAGCAGACTGTAGTGCACCGGGGAACCAGAGAGCAGAAAGCGGGAAGCAGAGAGTAGACTGTAGTGCACGGGGGAAGCAGAGAGCAAACAATGGGAAGCAGAGAGCGGACCACAATGCACCGGGAAACCAGAGAGCAGAAAACGGGAAGCAGAAAGCAGATTGCAGTGCACTGGGGGAAGCAGAAAGCAGATTGCAGTGCACTGGGGGAAGCGGAAAGCAGACTGCAGTGCACTAGGGGAAGCAGATAGCAGACTGCAGTGCACTGGGGGAAGCAGAGAGCAGACTGCAGTGCACTGGGGGAAGCAGAGAGCAGACTGCAGTGCACTGGGGGAAGCAGATAGCAGACTGCAGTGCACTGGGGGAAGCAAGGAGCAGACTGCAGTGCACTGGGGGAAGCAGATAGCAGACTGCAGTGCACTGGGGGAAGTAGATAGCAGACTGCAGCGCACCATGGAACCAGAGAGCAGGAAGCGGGAAGCAGAGAGCAGACTGTAGTGCAATGGAGAAGCAGAGAGCAGACTGCAGCGCACCATGGAACCAGAGAGCAGGAAGCGGAAAGCAGAGAGCAGACTGTAGTGCAATGGAGAAGCAGAGAGCAGACTGCAGCGCACCATGGAACCAAAGAGCAGGAAGCGGGAAGCAGAGAGCAGACTGTAGTGCAATGGAGAAGCACAGAGCAGACTGCAGCGCACCATGGAACCAGAGAGCAGAAAGCGGGAAGCAGAGAGCAGACTGTAGTGTACTGGGGAAGCGGAGAGCAGACAGTGGGAAGCAGAGAGCAGACCACAGTGCACCAGGGAAGCAGCACTGTAGTCAAAATTAAAATGTTTGTTGGTGCACCCGTGCCAAAAAATGGAAATCTAGCTAAAAGGCTACGGCAGAATGTATGCATTTCGGAATTCAGATTGCCGTAAAAGCAATAAATTCCCAGTAGAATTAGGGGTTTATTTAGGTAGATCTGCGACATTGTGGTGGAACCATTAGTTTGGTGGCACCACAATGCCCCCTTGATAGAAATCTTGCTCATTATGCTGGTGATAAATGGTAAAAGTTATATTTCAGAAACTATAGTGTAATACTGCAAATTCCACACCTGCCAGCACTGTGTCTTGGGCAGTACACAGGTGATTGGCTGTTTGTGCCTCTTCACAGATACAACGCTTGGGCCAGATCCAGAGCTACGTCCGCTAGTGTATTTACGCTATCCGGTGACGTAATTACGCTATTTTGTAGGTACTGCGCATGCACGAGGCAGATGTTACGGCGCATAGCTCTGAACGTACGTACCATCCTAGTATCAAGAGCGTAACTACAAAGAGGCGAGCCAGCCATATGACACCCGTAATTACACTTTGGAGGCGGGGTGAGGCATTTAAATCGTACATTATGGGAGTGCTTAGGCGCGTAAGTACGTGCAGCCATTACGGCCGACGGGAGTTACGTTTGAAAAGTTAAGGTAGGGTTTGAAAAGTGTAAAACGGCAAAAGTACGAACGGCCAAGGGGAGTGTCTAGGGGAGTGCATAGTAATTACGATGGCGTGTACACGCTACGTGTTTAAACGTAAAAAAAAACGTAAGTCTGGATCTGGGCCCTTTTCCCATCAGCATAATCCAAATTATTAAACAAACTCAGCTTCATGGCCCCACTCAGAAATATGGGGACGGACGAGCAAGGGAAGAACGGAGGAAGGTATAAAAGTCTGAAATTCATTTTTATTTGAAAGATCAAAAACTGAGAGTTTTTTTTTGGCTAAAAATATTTGTAAATGGACTCAATCATTTGCCACTAAAGAGTTTGCTTTCTGTATGTGAGATGCCACTTAGATGCCACGTAGCTTGTTTTCTTGCTGTATACAGATTATATCAGGTGGGATGGTCTAAATCGCCATAGGAATTATTTCCTTATATTGGTGACATACATACAGTAAAACCATAGAAAGTGACGGCAGATAAGAGCCACATGGCCCATCCAGTCTGCCCAGTTGTTTATTTAAAACTGTACTGACCCTAGATCCTATTTACCCTCAATTTAGTTTGAGATTTTGGTTATCCTTACACTTATCCCACGCATGTTTACACTGTTCTACTGTGTTACCTCAACCACCTCAGATGGGAGACTATTCCACTTATCTATCACCCTTTCATGAAAGCAGTTTATCCACACATTGGGCCTGATCCAGACCTACGCTGATGCGCTGTGCTTACTAAAATCTCCCCGACACTCCCCCTGTGCGGGCGTATTTCCCATTGCTTACGCCGGCTGAAGGCTACCCTAACTTCAGCCGGCATAAGCAATGGGTAATGCGCTCGCACACGAGCGTACTACCGCTAAGCCCTCCCTCATTATAATACCTCCCCCGCCCACCTTCACTAACCTTAACGTAGGGACGCTAGGTTAGTGATCCCTACGCTGTTCCTACGGACGATCGATCCGCGCAGATCGGCTTTTCAGACAATCTTACGCTGCTAGGACGGCGGACGTAGTTCTGGATCAGGCCCATTTCCTCTAAACCTACCACCCTCCAGTTTATACACATGCCCCCGTGTTCTGATACACCTATTACATTGCTACATTGATACACTGCTTTCATATGCCTCTTGTTTCTTCTCTGCTAAAGCTAGACATGAATAGTTCCTCTAGTCTTTCTTGGTATGTTCTTCCATTAATCCCAATCTACAATCAAATAAAAAAAACACTAATGGAACCTGCATTATACGTTATAATAGATTCGAAATACAATAGTATACACATATATGTGTGTGGTAATTAGAATTTCTCATTTCATAGTGTCATTATGGGAATGGCTCCTGTCTGCCACTTAGCTATACGTATATTATTGTTCCATCGCCTCTGTGCTCAGCCTGGTGTTGACAAGGAAAGAGGGTGTAATGTATAGAGTGTAGGAGTGCAGAGCAGCTGCAAGCACTTAATGCATTTCACGTGTACCGTTGGCACTTATGGAGTTAAAAAAAAAAAGCAGGGAAACATGAAAAGCTTTGCTTCAAAATAAAGGGAATAGTTTATTTATTATTATGCGCTTCCTACAGAAATAGAGGGTTTATTTTTAAACGCAGTGGGTGACGATGTGATTGCTAAGCGAAACACAGCGGCAGAGGGTCAAATCCCAGCAGTTTGCGCAAAAGGAACTGAAAAAAGACATTCATAGCTTGCGGATTGACGTCATGCGTTATCTGTATGGCATAGATGTATGGAATTAGCTGGAAAGAATAGAAAAATAGCAGCCTATTCAGCTACAGATGCAGCAGCCTTTATATGTCCAAATAGTGACTTTGTTGACCTATGGTGTGATCTTGTGTGCTGCATGTTCAGTAAGTAACTGCCCACGGGTAATTACTGTGTAAACAACAGCTCATCGGAAGAACCAAATCACTGGCCGGCATTGCATTATGTTCCAGTGCGTTCTGTCTCAATTGTCAGGCTAAATATTATCTTTAAATTGAAAGGCGCAGAGCTAACAGGCAATTTATGGGAGAGAAATTATGTCATTTTCATCCTCTCTTCTTTCCTCTAACAAGCTTCTCCCAGAGACCAGTGTGTGATGTGACTGAGAAATAGTGGAGACTAAAATGAAGACATATAGATGTGTCTTTCCTTATAATAATATTTATCCAAAGTGGGGACATAACAGTAACCTCTTATTTAGGGAAGTTCAACTTCAGGTATTATGGCATTTTTCGCTGTGATAAATAAATAAACACAGCAAATGGGAATCCTGACTCTGCTCTATATGATGTTTTGCATTGCTCAGGTGCAGTATTGTAGACCCATTTGTTTGGGCTCATGCAAGAATGGACAGCAGCACCAGGTAGTGAAATAATGGCTTGCTATTAACCACTAGCCCTACATTTTTGTACTTACTTTGGAATCCATCCTTTCCACTCTAAAAACTGGGTGGTGTCCACTACTAAGCTGGAGAAGATGTCACCAGTGTTCTTCTCAGGAGATAGGAGGGCAGCTTGCTCTGCTGGGCCCATCCTAGCTATTTACTAAGAGACCTGACACTGACTAGCTCTGCTCTTGGGACCAGTCTAGACACACAGTGCTGGATCACACAAGGTGAGTGAGGGCTCAGTCTAGTGAAATGGTGCTAGAGGGCCAGATGACAGGTTGTGTGAATTTTAGGAGTATTTTCTGGTTGAAAGCAGGAGCACTCATTCAAGAGTGCTGATAGGTATCCAGCTATAAGACACATGCTTGGAAGAGTCAGCTGCCAGCACAAAGAAGCCACCCTACACATGTGCAAACAGGAGGCTGTTGAACCCATGAGAAGAAAGGCAGTGCTGGAATAGATAGTGTGGTTGTAGAGCGCCACTGCTTTGTATTGGAAGAAAGGGGAAGGGGAGATAGACACCTGCCCCAGCATGCAACATTATATGTAATTTTTAAGAGATGATGAGTAATTACTGCTATAGGTCACCCGAGCTGACTCGCTTGTGCCTGGGTTGCAGGAGTAAGTCGATATGCTCAAAACTGATGCAACTGCATTTTTATTTAGCTAAACGACCCACATAAATTGCAAAAATAAACCCTGAAAAAGTGCTGTAATGCCATGTACTGCCCTGTGGTCACAAAGGACCAGATCCAGAGATTGAAAATAAAAGAGGAAAGTTACACCTGGGAAAAACCATGTGTATTCAGGGAGAGTCAAATGATTGTTATTCTATGCATGCAGGGAGAATAACTGCACACAGATACTGACAGCTTCACTTTTACACTGTTATTTAGACTTGGGCAGGGAAACATCTCAACTACAATACTGTTTACAACAGATGAAAGGACTCTCCTTCAATCTCTGGATCTGGTCCATTAGCTCCTCATCACACACATTACCATGCATCTGGCTTGTGGACATGCACAATGCTAAAAACTGCAAAAGGACGCTATGAAAAACCTTGCTACACATGCAAAACGCTGCATAGCCGCATATGACCGGAAGCGACGGACCCCGGAGATGCAGTGGCTGCGGAGGTCCGCAATCAGGTCCGGTCGCTTCCCTTGCACTAAAGGCTTTCTGCCGGCATGACCTTTCCTTGACATTTAAATGAGCCAAGCCCTTACTATACGATTTAAATGCCTCACCCCACCCACCATGCGGATATGCTTTAAGCATGCCGCCCCCTCGCGTCTAAGGGTCCAGATGGTTGCTGGAGTCAGTAGTGCGCACATGAAGAATGCAACCATTTCATGCTTGCTGAACGCGGGAAACCTAAATCAGGATCCATTCCATAGAGTCTTCATATACTTCTCACTATATTTTCACATAGGATCAAATCATCATAAAGTATATAATGAAGGCAAACTGATGCAGGTAAACCCATTTCATACATGCAGATGTTACGCAACAGATCTCCGCCCACATGGACATTCATACATCGGAGTGGCCCTTGCCTTCCACATGGCAAAACCCTGCAATGGAGGCGAGGTATAACATGCAGATCAGGCACATGGGGCAGCTTTAAGCTGCTATGGGCCTGATCCAGACCTACGCCGATGTAGTAAAGCACAGCGCATCGGCGTCCACTCTCCCCGACACTCCCCCTGTGCGGGCGTATTTTCCCTTCCTTATGCCGGCTGAAGGCTACCCTAACTTCAGCCGGCGTAAGGAAGGGGCCATACGCTCGCACAGGAGCGTATGTCCGCCTAGCCCGCCCTCCCAGCCTCATTGTATGTCCGCCCGCCCTCCCACCCTCATTAAACTAGCTCCCCCCGCCCACCTACACTAACGTTAACGTAGGGACGCTGAGGGACGTCCCCTCCAGCGTCCCTATGGCGCTGCTACGGACGCCCGACCATCGATCGGGCGTTGCCGTAGCTACGCCGGGCAACATCTGCCCGGCGCATGCGCAGATCGGCTTTTCAGCCGATCTTACGCTTACGCCCGCTGTCTCTTGGTCTGGATCAGGCCCTATGTCCTTAGCAGATAAGGTAGGGGTATGAACATGGAAGTGCCCATATGAGAGAGTGGAGTGACAGCATACACCTCTTCTGTATGGCGTTCCAGAGCTCCGCATGTACGTATCACGTGTGGAGGTCAGCATACGCCCAAGAGAGGTTACGTCTGTACTAGCACAATGTGATCTGAAAGCACGAAGTATGGGGGGGAAATCATCTGTCTGGACTTGGCATTAAATGAAAGCCAACGATAAAACAAAAAATAAAACTTTTAAAATAAGACTAGAATAACGGCTTATAAAAACAGGGAGTTGGTGTATTTACTGCTTTTTACAGTATTAATAATCACCATGCTACTGACTTTCTCCCGCTGGACGTGGTGAATACACATCTTGACTTAGACAGATGCAAGTCAGAACCAATTACAGCCCAGGTGACACTTTGTAAAAATCAATTTCAGGTTCTCACCTGCGAAGGTCAGCGAAGATTACTAAAACTTTGAAAGGTCCACCTAATGTAGTAATGGTGCGGAATAGATGGGAATTATCTCTCCAGGGCTGTTAGAGAAGAGAAGAGCTAGAAGTGTCATATAGAATTCACATCAAAATAAACCCCCCTATTTCCTCATCTGCTATGTAGACTGAGCAAAAAATAAGAGGAGACAAGCTAAACGGAGCTAAGCTTATATGATCCTTTCATACAAATGAGATATCAGATTCACCAATGTGCCCAACCAGGGTACAGTCATCACAAATAAGATGTACACGGCTGGGAACATCAAGATTATATAGTATAAATATTTCCAACATCTCTATTACAATGAGCATAATGAAATCTAAAATACACATATTTGTATAGAATTTAAAGGCAAAATACTAACATAGAAATATGCAATTATGGTTGTAAAATATAAATGTCCTCTAGTTGTCATAAATTTTATTCCAACACCATCACAATCTGCTGATAGTAGCAACGTAAACAAGATAAAAGAATTCCCAGCAATGGTTATCAGCACATTCATATATTGGAGGTTCACGATATAGCTACTGTATGTAAGGTTAAGCGTCAAGACAACAACTTCTAGGTCAGTCCCTAACTGTGTTGCAATACGTTTACTCAGGACGTCTGTAGTAAGACAAGTCTACCATCTGAGAGATTGCAGCAGCCATATTGGTGAGGGGTTAGGCTCCCACAGTAACTAGCAATGTGTAACAAGAGAACACAGGCTTCTATTCAAATGTATGAAATGTGTTCTAATGTATTGTAAATATCAATGGAAAAGGTGCAGCCAAGGACAAAATATGACCACAGTGTAAATAGAAGAAACATAGGTATATTTGATAAATCTTATTAACATTGATGGGACTTTAGGGCTGATCAAGAGTTGGGGTAACAGCAAAAAAGTAGCATATCTGCCCTTGGCAAAATAATTTTGATTTGCAGGGGGGAGGGAGGGGGCAAATTTAAAATGTGCAAACAGAATGAGTTGAGAGTTAATGTTTGGTCTGCTATTCTCCAAGCTGATCCCCGCCAGCACCGCTACCGGATCCCTCCGATGGTATTATCATCTTGCTTGCCCGGACATCCTCTGCTCAGGCATCCCGGAGGGCTCTGTGGAAAACATCTTCCCTGGTGGGACTGACTTTTCAGTCTTAGCAGTTCTGTGTGGAGCAATCACACATATAGAAGTAAATAGCCCTGTATGTCACTTTGGGCTGGATCCAGACCCAACTTTTGCTTACGCTGCCATAAGCCTGCATTAACTCTCTCGTGTGCATTAGCAGTCCGTACGACCACTGATCCATCACCCCAGCATAACATCTCCAGTCAAAACAGGCCACTTAAGTGACCTGTCGGGCGCAGGTCTGGATCCGGCCCTTTGTATTTATTGTTTGTTATAGCATTGTTTTTATGTTTATGTATTTCACGAGTAAGGTATTTAATTTAATAACTTTATCTGTTTGCCTAATACTGTTTCTCCATTTGCTACTTTGTTTGAGGGAATTTGCATATGAGAAGCGTGTGATATGAGAGGAGTGTTTTGGATCCCACAGCTATCTACTGGGAATTAATGTGGACCCTTTGACGTACTGACATTGCGCCAGGAACGTGTCTGCTTTCCGGTTCCGTAGTTGTTGTTGGAGTTATTTCTACCTGTATGTGTTAATACTTTATTTTCTCAGTGCTTTCTCTGCTCCATACTCTTCTTTGTCCTTGTGTTTTATTTGAAGGTGGACTCTCCTGGGGCAGAGTTGCAGTGAGGTTAGAAGATCAAGACCTCAGCGCTTGTTACATTTCAGCACGTAGCGTATATTCTAGGCACTGCCCTCGCTCGCACGTACTTTGGCCGTTTTATGCTTCCCAAACCCTGCTTTAACTTTCCACAGCGTAACTACTGATGTACGTAAAGGCTACCCGTATGTAAGTGCCTAAGCACGCCCATACTGTATGATTTAAATGCCTCCCCCCGCCTCCGAAGCGAGATTGCAGGTGTCGTATGGATGTCGTTCATAGTTACGCTGTTGATACGTAACTAGTATGTAAATTCAGAGTCACGTGGTGCAACATCTGCCGTGCGCATGCGCAGTAAATACTAATGAGCAATTTTACGTAAGCGGCTAGCATACGCGTACGTAGTTTAGGATCTGGCCCTTTGAGAGTGAAGCTGGGGACACACTACAGACCTAATCTAGACCTCTGTATGTTCCCAGCATGCTGAAAGGTCTGCCAGTCCATTACGCCTGTTAGTGACCAATGGCAGCCTTAAGTCAGTCATGCAGATCAGCGACACGACCACTGATCCGGACTGAAGCACTAAAGCCCACCCACACTGTAAAATTTAAATGCTGCCCCGAGGCATTGCGGACAGACCGCCGGGCATATGACTAGGTTTCCATACCGTAACATCTGGCGCACATCTACGCTGCCAGAAAGTCAGCTGAATTCTATAGGCAGCGCGCAGAATTTGGCTGGTGGATTAAGGTCTGGATTCGGTCCTATATCCCTTTCATCCAGATCACGCAATAAACAAGTGTCTGGAATGATATCGTATTAGTGTGTACACTCCCACATCCGTGATTTATTGTTCCCCTCTCAACTCCCCTGCACCATCTAGCGCAATTCCCCATGGCTGTGCCGAGGTCTACACTTGCCATTGTTTTGCCCTCTCTCTCAAAGGGTCAAATCCAGACTTACAATGTCACTACACATTTGAAACCAGCTTTCTGTACAGGCAAGGGAAAGCCACTCCCCTAAATCGTACAGACGTACGATATGAGGACCCTACTTTAAAACTGTTTACACTTAAAATGTCTGTATTGTACAGGGGGCAATTAGCACACCCTGACTACTATTTCCATAACTTCCCCCTGCCACATAGTGGAAGCGCTTCCTACCTATAACACCCCACCATCAGGGATGGTCCCAGGACAGAACAGGTTAATATTACCATAAGATGTGAGGGTTTTTTTTTTTCTAAATTATTTTCTTGGTGTTTTTATTAGGTTAATGAATAAACCAATATGACCTTAAAAATCAATAATTTTTAAAACAATGTCTGCCTAAGTAATTATTTTTTTGTTTTGAAGTTCCAAATGAATAGTTCTATGTGAATTACTAAGGGATTTACCCAAGAGCAGCGTTTCTTCTTGATTTTCCAAGCGACTTGATTTCAGTTAATTATGTGATTGAAAATGTGTCAAACTAACTAATCAATATAGTGTGACAGCAATCAGCAAACACGAGTGGAGGAGCAAAACAACATATAGATAGGGCATTATGTTTAATGCACATACAGTAACAAGCAAGCACAAAGCACTGAATAAAATAAATGTATAATAGTCTGCAAAAAGTAATCACAGTAGAAAAAGTTTTTAAAGAGATAATTGGTAGAATTGCTATTGATTACTCATTTTAACACCTTACTGCATACTGGGTGTCAATGGCAGTTCACAACACCAGTGCTGAAGACCGATATTATTAGCTTCAGTTCATTTGAGAGATGTCACCATGATCAAATCAATATTGTGTGCGAGAGTGATCACACAAAACAGCATCTAAACTAAATTTATGTCAGTAACTTATTAAACAGTAGTGAGTAGAATGATCTGATTTGCAAGGTAACACAACTGTTAGATCCATCCTTTCCCTTCTTCCTCAGTGTGCATTCACCTCTTGTGGATTCAGCCAACATCACATATTACACTTAGTTTTGCAAGAAGAGAACTATACAGGTGATGCAGGCCAAGGCCATTCCCTTTTACTCCTCCTGCTTCTGTTTGTACTCACATAGGGCTGGATCCAGACTTAAGTAAGTGCTTGAACTGAGTTACTCCTGGGCTAAACCATGTTGATTGCAGGGGGAGTCAAGTTAATTGTATTCTTTGCATGCAGGGATATATCTTTGAATTGCTTACTGCACACAGATACTGACCAGCTTTACTATCACACTGTTATTTAGACTTGGGATAGGAAACATCACCTCTCAACTCTTATCCTGTTTGCAACAGATGAAATATGACTCCCCTGCAATCAACATGGTTTAGCCCAGGAGTAACTAATTTCAAGCACTTATTTAAGTCTGGATCCAGTCCATAACTAGTAAGAAAGCGATTGGCCAATGCGGGAAAAGCTCATTTTTGTAGCTTTTCTATCACTTTATAAACAGGTGCATCCAAGAATTCAATCACTGAGGCTTTTGTCTGACACCTGATTTCTGCAAACTGCTTTCGGAAGTCGGGTATTTACTGGCAGTTTGCATGCGCGCACCAGTTGCTACGCTATGGATCTCTTAGCATATGAAACTTACTATGCTAGGAGATCTGTCAAACGGGGCAGAGCTCATCCTCTGCTCGCCAAAAGTGCGCGAAGTGGATGGGTGGAGGTGGGGGTACATTTAAATTTTACAGTATTGGTGGGTTTAAAGACGTCCAGGCAGATGAGAGACTTAAGGTAGGCGTAACTGCTGCAAACAGGAAAGTTCACTCCCTTCTGCCATGTGGACTACCTCTGGGGGCACATAACACACTCGAAGGTCTGTATTAGGCACTAAGGGCCGTTAAAACGCCGGGCGCAAGCATAAGATCGGCAAAAAAAGCCGATCTGCGCATGCACCGGGCAGATGTTGCCTGGCGTAGCTATGGCAACGCCCAATCAAGGATCGAGCGTCCGTAGCAGCAGCGTAGTAACGCTGGAGGGGGCGTCCCCCAGCGTTACTATGCTGCAGTTAGTGCAGGTAAGTGGGGGAGGGTAATGAGGCTGGGAGGTCAGCTTTTGCATTCCAACGCCACCGTCCCAGCATATTAACACTCGCTTACACCGGCTGAAGTTAGGGTAGCCTTCAGCCTGCGTAAGCGAGTGTTAATACGTTAGAACAAGGGGGAGTGCTGCGATGTTACGCTGAGCATTAGACCGCTCAGTGTAACATCGTAGCTTTGGATCAGGCCCTAAGTGCCTAATGTAGAGTATAGCAAGTGTATAAGAATATGTGAATGGTTTTAGCACTATACGTGGCGATAAAACATGTATACACAAATGCATGCGATGATAAGTATAACAAATTATGTTTCTGCTTGCCACAAATATAATGCAATTAATCTCCCAAACGGATCTTATCACAAATCTGCATTATTGGCTCATGTTATTTGCTTTATACTTAGATATTGATGTCCACCAGAGGAACACTGTAGTACTTTCCATCTACATGATAATGTGCACTGGGGTTCCAGTCATTATTAGCAGGCATGTATTCTGAAATCATCATTGCACCATTAACATTTTAAAAAGCAACTGCATGAACTACATTAAAAATAATTGGATCTATTTTAATGTACTGTTCATGTGTTGACTAATACATAGTAAAGGCCACAACATCAGAAAAAAACTTTAATGAGATTTGATAAGGGAATAATAGTTTTTCTAGCATATTTCAACTGAGGTTTTTTCTAGAATGTCCCTTTAGGAAGTTCTGAACCATTATTTTCACACAGAGGTGGAATTCATTAAACTCCAGCAAAGTCTATAGTGCATGGGGTTGATCTGTGATGAGGGCTAAATAGAATAATTTATTTTCCAGGAATGTTCTGAACACATCAACAAATGTTCCATTGATGTATAGTAATTAGAGTTAGCTAGTTTGACAAAATTGTTCAGAAGTTACCTGAACATCTCATTATAAAATGTCCCAGTCTGTCTGATAGATCTAATACACAGCATCGGATTGCTCTTCAAGTGGGAATTTCCTCAGACATTTCTAAATTTGTAACTGATGTTTGTGCCATGGCTAGAGACAGTGGGCAAACACTCCAATGACCTTAATGTTGTCTGTCTGAAAAACAGTATGGTTACATAACTAGGCTTTGTAGACTGAGTATCAAATAATCTTCAGGTTGAGCAGGGCTGGCTCAGTGAGCAAGGTGTGATAATGTTGCCCCTGCCATACCTGGGGAGTTTGGGTCTGCGGGGGCAGGAGAGAGGTGCTGCGGGGGTGGGGGGGGTGGTCCTGGTAGGCGGAGAAAAGAGAAGAGAGGTGGTGTGGTGCAAGCTTGGGGAAGAAAGAAAAGAAGATAGAGGGCCTTGCACATAAGAGCTAAGATGCTAAAAGGAAGGGAGTGGAATAACAGGAGCTACAAGGTTGAAGAGGGGAGAGGGAAAGTTAATTAGGAGATAGTAAGACGGGGCAGGGGGGCTGGAATGGAGGTCAGTTTTTTCTTTTCCAGGACAATTTTTGGAATTTCAGGAATCTCCCAGACCTTCTGGAAAAGTGTGCCCTATATTATACGTACATGGGGGTTCCACAGGAAAGACAGCTGGAACCCTTCCATCCTTGACCAAAGTACTTATATAAAATGATGTGTGTCCTTCTGCTAGATCTTATAACATTCTGTCATTTTAACACAGGGATGGGTGGCTATTAAAAGTCACATGGTGAATATAGCAGCCCTGCGATTATGATCCCCACCTGATAATCTCAAATCCAAACACAAGATAATTGAAGATAGCATGCTGTCCATAACATGTAACAGCAAAAACATTTGCTTTAATTTACACTTTTTCCTCCGTCTGTCTATAAATACACATTTTAAAAGCAAAACGAAAATTTAGCAAATCACTAAATGTACTTTACAGTTAAGTACTGTATGGGTGCACCAGGCCTGGGAAGAGTCAATCCCACGTCCACACACATTTTTGACTGTGAGCTGGATCCAGACATACTGTAAGAAGGAGCTTGAAATTAAGGACCTGATTCACACTTAAGAATCTTCTTAAAATAAGAACTTAAAGTCACTCCTGGGCAAAACCATGTTGATTGCAGGGGGAATTAATTGAATTGTATTCTTTGCATTCAGGGATAAATATTTTAATTGCTTACTGCACACAGATACTGACCAGCTTTACTATCACACTGTTATTTAGACTTGGGCTGGGAAATATCACCTCACAACTCTAATACTGTTTGCAACAGATGAAATATGACTCCCCTGCAATCAACATGATTTAGCCCAGGAGAAACTTTCCTCTGTTAGGGCCTGATTCGCACCTAAGAAGCTTCTGCGTCTTAAGAGCGTATCTGGCTGAAATGACCTACTGTGCATGCGTAGTAGGTCATTTACGCTATCTACGTAGCAGATCGATAAAGACCGCACGCAGGGCGTTTTTAGGAA
>WWET01001268.1:139458-155818 GCA_011038615.1 Limnodynastes dumerilii
GGCATTTTAGTAAGCATCTATTATGGATGTGTTGACATATAGTGCTTTATATTATTTGGTATGGATCTGTTTTTCGTTCCTTTTGTTCCTTGGCTGCACCTCTTCCATTGACATATGCACTTGTACATATTTCATATATTTGAATAGAAAGCACAGTCTGCCTTCTCTTGATAAAATAAAATAATGCTGTATTTTCAACCTAATATTTGCAAAATTTGAAAGATTGGAAATTGCATGTCCATGTTATTTGTAGTGATTCAAACACATGGAAAACTCACTGCTTGTAATTATGGACCTGATTCACACTTAAGAATCTTCTTAAAATAAGAACTTAAAGTCACACCTGGGCTAAACCATGTTTATTTCAGGGGAGTCATATTTCCTCTGTTGCATACAGTACTAGTGTTGAGAGGTGATATTTCCCAGCCCAAGTCTAAATAACAGTGTGATAGTAAAGCTGGTCAGTATCTGTGTGCAGTAAGTAATTCAAAGATATATCCCTGCATGCAAAGAATACAATTAACTTGACTCCCCCCAAAAAAACATGGTTTTGCCCAGGAGTGACTTTAAGTTCTTATTTTAAGAAGCTTCCTAAGTGTGAATCAGGTCCTATATTATTAGCACATATAAATACTCACATTTCTAACATTCTCAAATAACTGGAGCCCGTACTGAGAACAGAAATGACTTAAACAGACAAAAATATAGACAACTTCTTAGACCAGTGTTTCCCAACCTCAGTCATCTAACACACCACTACCAGTTCACACTTTCCAGGTCTCCTCATAACCAGTGATTATATAGATATAGAATGAGCACTGAGACCAGTACTGTTAGTGGTACCAGAGTACTGGGGTTGAGAATCCCTCTCTTAGACAATACAATAACCAGAAAAGCATTAACCTAGAACTTCAAAGACAGGTTTTCTTATATTCCTAAAATCCCTCAATCTTGTGTGTATGTGATAATTACAATAAGGATCCAATATGATCACAAAACAGAAAAGTTTATTTAAAACAATAAATAAATAGTAACTAAAGAAGAGAGAAAACCCCAAAACCTTTAACACAATTAGAGTTGACAGGGAAATGTCACCAAGTCTAATGTGTGCATCTGTTTTGCATATATAAAATGATTTACATAAGCACGTCACTATGATACTTACCCAATCACCATCTTGATTGATAGCACAGCCTGTGTCCTTAGCATTAATAAATGATGTCTATGTATCAGCTGTTAGTATAATACATAGATACCCATAATAGACTTGTACATTAAAGCGGATATAAGTGTGATTTGCTGCTAATGCTCTGATTATCTTTTATTTCCCACTATCACTTTGTTACTTTGATGAATGTGATGATTTGTCTCATCATGGAATTAATTATACCTCACCATCTGCTGGCAAACCTCCATTTCCTTTTGCTCTTTGATTATTCCCAGAGTTGTTGAGTTTGTTTGATGTTGTTTTTTCAGTAAAAGGTTGCACTTGTCAAAGTGGGAGATGTTGTTGGCATGCATTATTTGGAGAGTAAGAAAAGTCTGACTTTTAGGAAACTTGCTGAACTCACTGAAATGTCTCTAGTAGAAAAATTCAGAACTTATTTTATGTATTCATTTACATGTACGTCAGGAATGAAATGTTGACTTGTGTCAAGTCATACCTTTAGGTAAAAAGTTTTGTCATTCACAAAATGTCGGTGTGCCCTGGCAATCATGGTTATTCTGGCATTTGAATGCAGTCTCCGGTTAGAAAATTGCATTTTCAAAAGAAAGTTCATTTTTAGCTGCCTGGATTGTGAAAATGTTGCTATTTTAAAAGTTTTAATAATGAATGGTTAACCATACTTACCCATTCATTTATTCGGAAAAGCATAGCCGCAAACCCATAGCGCTGCTACATACTGGACTACCGAGGTGAGTAAATGGGGAGTCCTAGGGTTAGGCAGAGCAAATGGGAGTCTTATGGTTAGGCTGCAGGGAGGGGAGTCTTAGGGTTAGGCTGCAGGAAGATGGAGTCTTAGGGTTAGGCTACGGGGAAGTAAGTCTTAGGGTTAGGCTTCGGAGAAAGGAGTCTTAGGGCCAGGCTGCAGGGAAGGGAGTCTTAGGGTCACTCTGCAGGGACAAGAGGGTTAGGGTAATGTAAGGGGAGGGTTAGGATAAGGATTAGGAAAAGGGTTGGGAAATACTCACCATTCGCCGCTGCCTCTTCATCCTGGGAATGATCGATTGCTTCTCCTCAGTGAGGCAGAAGCAATCGATTTCCCAGGCACTTCGATTCAGCCTTATGTGTCTTTAGGATAATGTCCTAGAAATGATGTGTGTCAGTTACAAAAATAAAAACTGGACATACATTTTACCATATAACAATATTTAGTCTCCTACCTCTGTGTGAGAGTTTCTGAAGTGCCGATCTAAGACGCTGGACAACAGGAGGTGAAACTTCGTACTTGAATACGTCTATCACCGGCAGCCGTTGACATCTCCCAAACACTCCATCTGTTAAAAAACAACAGAAAGAAAATAAAACATATATTTTAAAACTAGTTATCCTTGTAATGCAGATGGAACAACATTACTTTTGTTGTTGTTTATTTTGTAGTAACAAGTACAATAGTAATAAATCTTCCATAATATCACACATTAACATTCAGGATGCGTCCAAATCTCCATCTCCTGAGTGTGTATAAGGAAGACAGACAGGATCTTACAGCACTGATAATGTAGCAGCAGAATTTAATTGGTGTTTGTTTCGCCTCTTGATTGCTGAGAATATGACAATGTAATATTTTTTTATATCTGAATTCTGTTGGCTTGCTGATATTGAAAACCAAACCGGTGATAGTAAAGAAACAAAATGAGAAATGAATTATGTATGTTTAAATAAATGAGAATACACAAAAAAAAATAATCTATGTACTTCAAAACACTACTGTAGTACGATAATAAACTTTGAAGTGTTTTAGTGTTAACTCTATAATTTACCAGTCAAAATATTTATTCGTTGTGGTCACATGCCTTAGAATCCACATCGTATTTGCAAGGTGAGAAATGTGAAGAAAAGTCTGAAAAAGGGCAGGTAACTAGATAAAAATAAAAACTTAATAAGTATGGGCCTGATTCAGACTTAAGAAGGTGCTTAAAATAAGAGAGGAAAGTCACTCCTGGGCTAAACCATGCTGATTGCAGGGGAGTCATATTTCATCTGTTGCAAACAGTATTAGAAATGAGAGGTGGCGTTTCCCAGCCCAAGTTTAAATAACAGTGTGATAGTAAAGCTGGTAAATATCTGTGTACTATAAGCAATTCAAAGATATATCTTTGCATGCAAAGAATACAATTTACTTGACTTAATTTACTTAAGTCTGAATCAGGCCCTATATCTTTCCTGACCTAAATACTTAATACATTTTTTTGACACGACTACTTAAAAAAATGGGGTGGCTTGAAAAAAATTACTGAGACTTAATGGGCCCGATTAAATTGTCAAAAGCTTGGTCGTGGTGCTTTTTTCCACAAATTGACATGGCAGATTTGATCTCGCACCTCATAGTAATGCACTTCACGCAGCGATTATTCCTGTCTAATCTGTTAATTTTAAATGGGCCCAATGAGTGCCTAGAAATTAAGAAGTTTGGGAACGACTGTCCTAGGGTGTAGACTCATTGGAGGAGCAGTCTCTACCGTCAGTCAGGACTTTCTACTGAATGCCATACTGCTCTGTTAAGAACAGAAAGCTGCATTCACTTAACACTAGTGCTCCAAGTGTATGGTCAAGGCAATAGCACTCACTAGCAATTGCATGCACACCATGCATATGCACCCCCATTATAAATCCTAAATTTGTGATACATAACCTATATCCTCTATCAAATATACTTGCACCTGATACAGAGTCTGAAAATGAGAGAGGAAAGTTACTCCTGGGCTAAGCCATGTTGATTGCAGGGGGAGTCATATTTTATCTGTTGCAAACAGTATTAGAGTTGAGAGGTGATGTTTCCTATCCCAAGTCTAAATAACAGTGTGATAGTAAAGTTGGTCAGTATCTGTGTGCAGTAAGCAATTCAAAGATATATCCCTGCATGCAAAGAATACAATTAACTTGACTCCCCCTGCAATCAACATGGTTTAGCCCTGGAGTAACTTTCTCTTAGGGCCGTATTCAGAGATCCTTTTTTGCTGAAAGTTTAGTGCGTATTGTTAGGATCGGATGAACTGCGCATGCATAGTAATTAAATTTACGTAATCCACATTGATTTTACGTACAGAAATCCATTAGGCACGGACTTGTGAATCGCACGTGGGAAGATCCGTACGGAGAGACGTGTTTATAATCCGTCCGGAGAAAGATCTGTGTCAGTGGGTGGGTGGAGGCATTTAAATGACCATTCGAGGCCGCGGTGAGGGCGAGCTTAAGTGGATAGACCGCATATACGCAATCTACGTATCCAAACGATACGCAGATTACGTACAATAGCTACTACGCATGCGCAGTAGCTACTGTTTACTGAACTACGTCCGTCCATGGAAGACGGACGTAGTTCTGGATCCGACCCCATATCTTTGGAGGGACCTTGCACATATAATTTCACCACTGGGACATTACCTAATATTACTGTAGCTTTATTTAGAATAATGATAGTTCCCTACAAATACAGATGAAAGGGTTCCATTATAATATTAAACAATGATAAAAAAACATGCAAACTGAAAGAAACGCAGAGGTCAGTGAAGTCATGATAAAGCCTCTCTTATTTGGTACGTGCCATTTCACTGAAAAGACAAGCCCTCGTCTACATCTTCTGAAGTATACCTACTAATTAACTTTTAATTAGGGTTTATTTAGAGTATCCTTCATTGTGCAGGTTTCGTGTGTGAGAGATATATGGTGTCAGAAATTCAGATTACTCTGTATTGCACACAAAGGCTGCTGCTATTCGTTATTCATTCATCATAAACACATTACATGAAACACAAAACTATTCATTTTAATGGGCACATTACAGATGATGTCTTGGAAAAGGTACAAGCATAATTACAGACATTATCAAGGCACACTCAGTAGTATATGTTTTAGTTCATCTGACAGTGAGAATTAAAATAAATATAATGATATATAAATAAATATAATTAAAAGAACATTTATGTACTGCTGGAAATCATTTGGTAGAAATATGTAGGTTACTTTAGATTGGTGCAGGTCTAGGACCCCTGGTCAGAAGAAACGCCTTAACCTGGAGCCTCGTCAGGGCCTGTGCATGCGCAGAAGCGAAGAGGGAACATCCACGTCCTATTCAGTGAAACTCAAGCGTGCAGGGCTTGCATTCAGAGGGTGCGCTGAGGAAGTATAGGGTTGGAGGGACGCAGTCAATGTACAGTAAAAGCGTTCTATGGCAACTGCTCCCAATCGTGACTAAAGTCAGTCTACGTCAAAACATATGCACCTGCTGTAGGTCATGTCTAAGGACCGGATCCATAGCCCCGCGCGGCAGACAAATTGCGCACGCTAGATGAGAATTCAGCTATATGACTGGCAATGCGCGTGCCAGATGTTCTGCTACGGATCTCCAGGTGTATGGAACTAAGCATACTCGCTATGCGCCTAAACTCCGCAAGGTGAGCGGGAAGAGCATTTAAATGATACAGTGTGGGTAGGACTAAGGGGTTACGTGCAGTCCGCTGATCCGCACGTGTGACTTAAGTCTGTCCTGTGGCAATGTATTCACCTAAAGTCCACAGGAGTGAGGGGAGCTCAGCGTGAAAAGGCCTGAATGACCTAATGACCCGGGAATCAGACCCAGGACAATTGAAGGGTTATTCCCAGGTCCAACCAGTATGAAAGGTCAAATGATGACTGACGTACGGGCATCTGAATCCGGCCCTATGTTTTTAGTCCTTGCATTGTCAATAAAGGTGCTGCACAAAGCATAACAACCATTTCCCCCATACATAACAGTGCAGTACTTGCGTCCCTCAACATGCGTTTGAAACCCTGGGATAAGGGAACATACTGTATCTGGCAACGTGGCTGCATTGAGATTGCTGTAACGCGACCAGAAATACTGGTGTAGGGATCCGCAGCTGCAATTATGTTTGTGCCTTTTGCCTAAACTTTCCATTATTTGCACATCATTTTACCCAACGCAGGATGTGTTTGTTTTTGTGTAGAGTGGATCAGACCCAGTGTGACCAGATCCAGACCTTATCATATGAGCTAAGAACACACAGGAGAAGGTCTTGTCCCTATAGCAATGCTGTAGGAGTCTGTCCCCGTAGCTCTGCTATAGTGATCAGATGCTGCAGGACTGGAAGGTAAGTATATGGGGAGGGAACTGCTGGGCCAGAATCCGGTACAGAAGTCCTTTTATTCTTTACAGACCATTAAAGAGCGGTACTGTGCCTGCTAAATAGGTAGAGTTGGAGGGTATGATAATACAAGTTTTGTTTTAATCCCCAAACCAGTGAAATTAGTTGTAGTCTGGAATAGAGGCAGCAGGATAGCAATGTAAGATTTATCCGTGTCAGCTAATCTCCTCAATCAGCTCTGCTCCACCACTGTTGCCAAGTAACGAAAGCCAGTCTCTGTCATAATGTTCCTTTGACTATTCAGACAATAACAGAAAACTGTGACTCTAAGGTTATGTGCACAATCAAATAAAATGGCACATTATCTAGAATGACATATACTGTATATTCGTCTAATTTTCAGTTTTACCATACCAGGGTAGTTATTTGTATTCCCATCTAAATGATCATGTTTCCTACATCTAAGTACATTCATGCATTGTTATGTAGAGACAATTTGTATCATGACACTTCATAGTGAATAAAACTAAGGTCTTACACCCTTTGATGATATCAAACAGGGAATGAAGCACAAAATCAGTTCTGTGATACATTGTCAGCGAGTCACTATGAGCATATTGTTAAAACAATTCAACCCTGAAGCGAGCAATTCATATGAATGCAATTAAAAAACTCCCAGCCAAATAACACCAGCAAATATACCAAATAAACTGTGTGTACGTTTAGAATACCCAAGGTCAGATTTACTAAGCTGCTAGTTTGGAAAAGTGGAGATGTTGTCCATAGCAACCAATCAGATTCTAGCTGCCATTCTCTAGTGGGTAATAGGAAAGTGAGAGCTAGAAACTGATTGGTTGCTATAGGCAACATCTCCACATTTCCAAACATGCAGCTTAGTAAATCTGACCACTAGTATGTCAAGGGCATCACAAGGTTTAATAGGTGTAGTCTGCTTCAAACAAATATAACTGACCAATTTTATTATTACTATTTTTTTTATTATTATTATTATTATTATTATTATTAACATTTTATATAGCGCACAAATTGTCTGCAGTGCTTTACAGACAATACTAGATATTGACATCAGTCCCTCCCCCTACTGGAGCTACATAAGGTCCCTAACACACACACACTAGGGTTAATTTAGTCTGCAGTCTAGTAACCTACCAGCATGTTTTGGCGTGTGGGAGGAAACCGAAGCACCCGGAGAAAACCCACGCAGACACGGGAAGAACATACACACTGTTCACAGATGAGGAATCAAACTCATAATCTCAGTGATGTGAGGCAGAAGAAACTTTATAGCACAAAGCTATGTACAAGTATAAAAATATATAAATACTGTGGCCCTGGTCCAGAGTTGAGGGTTCAATCCATACGTTAGCCTTCATTGCGGAGGATAACATAGGGATATCGGTATCCAAGGTCCAGGAACCAGTGCACTCTCCTTGCTCTTCTATGTGCGGATGATGGATCCGTGCCCAGGACTCTACCTTGTATTACGCATGGAAACCTTTATGTGAGGAACATGAAATTGTACATAAGGGCTTAGCCAAGTCCTCGCTATACAGGTTACATGCCAGTGCCCACCCACCATGCGTACCTCGCAATGAGGGCCTGCCCCCTATGCGGAGGCTGTTGCGCATGTGTAGTGTATGTAGTCTGTGTCCATTATTACTGCAGAGTAAGGACCAGAAAGCCCATTTACAATGCTGAAGACTTAAATACTCCATGCGTGCGCTCTGTGCATGTGTGCACATGGCTGTTACACGTTGGACTTACACAGGAAGCCTTTCCGTGATCACCCGCCACGCGCACAGCGTGTAAGCCTGGTAGGTGGGGGGAGGTATTGAAATCGTACAGTAAGGGCTTGGTTGAGCACTTACCTACAATCCTCCATTATGTACCAGCCCCATTTTAGGTGTGTGCATAGGTGCATAGGAATTAAGGTAGGGTCCAGGGTGTGAGGGGAGTGTGCTACCTTTGCATGTATGGAAGACAGGTTCTTAGGAGCGCTGTGCATTCTCAAGTCTTTAAAACAATATGATTTGTGCCCCAATCTCCACCTCTGCTTTCCAAGAAACTACATAGCTGATGAGGTTGAAAACTGACACCAGTCCATCAAGTTCAACCTGTTATTGAGCTCCTGTGATCTCTATCTTTATAACTGAAATGCATCCAGATAAAGAAACCTCCAATCTGTTGCAATCTGGAAAACCCCATACATACACCCCCCCGCCCCAAGATGACAGTCCTATTATTCCCTGGCTCCACCACTGTCCTTCATTTTAATTAACGGTCCTGGTAACCTTGGATGCACTTTTCTGCTAAAAATTGTTATTAAACATATCAAGTGAAACTGCATCACAACCTTCCCTCGCAGCGATTTCCATATCTTGACTGCTCTTACCGTAAAGAACCCTTTCCTTTGCTGGTTGTGAAACATCCTCTCCTCTTACCTTAGCGGCTGACCCCGTGTCCTGTGTATAGTCCTTAGGGTAAAAAGTTCCCAGGAAATTTCTCTGTATAGACCCTTCATGTATTTGTATATAGTAATAATGGGCCATATTCACAGATCCGTGTGTATAAAGTATGCAAATATACGCACGTACCTGTACATGGCAAGGCAAATCCCATGACACTCCCCTTACACGAACGGGTTTTTGGTGACTTGCGCATCCATAGGGCAGCCTTAAGTCCACGTGTGAAGTTACGTGCGCATTTTTCATCTGTACATGCGTACATGACAAACCGCGCCCATATTAATCCATTTAAATGCTTCCCCCCACCCACTTTCACTAATCTACGCACTTACGGAAGACAACCTCGCCCCTCCGTATGTATGTCACTAAGTCCAATTTACAAATCTGGGGGCGTAATGGGCTTCCGTGCCTAAAGCCTACGTAGCTTGCGTAAAAAAAAGTTACTACGCATGCGCAGTTCAACGGTACCTAAAAATACGCACGCCAAAAAGCAGCAAAAACGTAAGTGTGAATACAGTCCAATATCTCCTCTTTTCTAAAGTAAACGTGTCTAAACTGTCTAGCCGTTCCACATAGCTCAGTGACTCCACACCCTTTATCAATGCTGTTATCCTTCTCTAAACCCTTTCTAGTTCCAAAATGTCTTTTTTATGGACTGGTGCCCAGAACTGAACTCTGTATTCGAGAAGAAGCCTTACCAGCGATTTATATAGTGGCAAAATGATACACCTTATATCTATGCCCTGTTTTATGGATGCTAATACTTTATTGACCCTGGCACCTGCTGCTTGACATTGAGCACTATTGCTAAGTCTGCACAGAGAGAATGACTGCTCATTCCATCCCTGTTTAAACCATATCATTAGGTGTAAGAATAGCCAATGGATGTGCTTTGCTGGTACGATGGCCTTTGTTGTGATAGATCATCGTATGGCAGTCTCTTTAGAAAGCAGTGATGTTGGGCCTGATCCAGACCTATGATGTAGCGCTGAGCGCAGTAACGCTCAGCGTTAGATCATGGGACTCCCCCTGACACTCCCCCTGCCCCATCGTATTTACACTCCCTTACGCCGGCTGAAGGCTACCCTAACTTCAGCCGGCGTAAGGGAGTGTAAATATGCTGAGATGGTGGCGTTAGTACGATAACGCCGCCCTTTCAGCCTCATTACCCTCCTTCCCCCCGCCTACCTGCTCTAACTGCACCGTAGTAATGCTGGGGACGGCCCCTCCAGCATCACTATGCTGCTGCTACGGACGCCTGATCAGCGATCGGGTGTTGGCGTAGCTATGCCGGGCAACATCTGCCCAGCGCATGCGCAAATCGTCTTTTTAGATTAACGTATTAACGCTGGGCAGCTTAGTTCAGGATCGGGGCCGTTGTGACTGCTGCAGTCGTGAAGAGTCATCCCCTGACAGTTAAGTGTTTTTACTTAACCCTAAACTAAACCCTTTCCAAACCCTCTGTTTCCTGCAGCCTAACCCTAAACTTTCCCTTCTTGAGCCCTAGCACTATTCCTCCATGTCCTGAAGCCTTAACCTTTCATGTCCCACAGACTAACCCTCCATGTCCCAAAGCCTAACCTTAACCTTCCCCTTCAGCCCTAGCTCTATCCTTACAAAGCCTGTGGTAATGGGGAAATAGCTTTTCAAACAATGACACAGTCGCCATTCAGATAGCGGCCGTATGACTGTCAGAATAGAGCTGGACTGACGGCAACTGCATCCCATAAACAAGCATAGACTGAACACCTTGCCCACACTCCCCCCCCCCAACAGCCCACCAAAATAACGGCACAGGCAACTGACTTGGATTTTAAAGGGGGTATTGATTTAATAAATTGAAAATCGGAATGGAATTAATTGAGTGATAACTTTGGATAGAGACAAGGGGCTGGATCCAGACTAAAGTAAGTGCTTGAACTTAGTTACTCCTGGGCTAAACCATGCTGATTGAAGGGGAGTCATATTTCATCTGTTGCAAACAGTATTAGAGTTGAGAGGTGATGTTTCCTATCCCATGTCTAAATAACAGTGTGATAGTAAAGCTAGTCAGTATCTGTGTGCAGTAAGCAATTCAAAGATATATCCCTGCATGCAAAGAATACAATTAACTTGACTCCCCCTGCAATCAACATGGTTTAGCCCAGGAGTAACTACGTTCAGCACTTACTTAAGTCTGGATCCAGCCCAAGGTGGCACAAATAGCAGGTGATGATGTCAAGTCAGGATCTCCAAAAGACAAATCTCTGTTGTCAAAGGTGCCCCCACAACACCCCCAAAACCAATCCCCCAGGGCATCCAAACCTTCAAAGTGCAGCTGGAGGAGGCAGATCAGGAGCACGGAGCACACGACCTGACTAGAGTAGAAAGGTGTGCCCTTACCCCCAGCAGAAGTTCCCCCTGCGCAAAATATAAGCGGACACCCCCGCCTCTCCCGCCAAATCCTTGCCCCGTTTAGAAATACATCCTAAAATGGGAGGGAGGGAAAAGGACTCAAAGAAGAGCAACTAACACACATTGCCCTTCTATGACCTACCTAACTCTACCCCTGCCCCCCTACCCTTATTAGTTACAATATTTGAACCCCTCTGTTGACTGATGTGAGATGTTGTTTATATCTCTTCCTGCCTATGTGGCACTCAGTTTTCTTAAGCCTTGCATGCACTTTTTCAGCACACAAGTGAAACTCTGAACTCTTTTTGTCGTTGTTTGTTAGCCTTCATACACAAGCCAAAATCGCAAGGTTTAAAAGTATGTAGGTGTTAATGTTGCCACCAGTTTCTACAGAATGTATAATATTCCCGCTAAGTCCACAAAATGGCTTCCTCTACCATGTGCTGTTGACAGGTACAGGCTACACCTCAAAAACAATTATTCAAACATTACTTTTCCCTAGAAATACTGTCCTGCATCCCCATAGTTAAAAAATTTATTAGTGTATTTTAGTTATGCAACAATCTATTTCAGAGCTGCCTCATGTCTTAAAAGACCCTTTATTCCTAAATTTGGACCTTTTACATGTGCAATTTTTTTAAATTCCTCTTCAGAAATATTTCAGGCAATGTAAAAAAATGTATTTGGAATACACAAGTAAACATGAGCTGTGAGGATATTCATATTATTTTTATAACAGCACCACTTACAAAATAATGAATAAACCCTTATCATAAAAAAAAAAAATTAAAAACCCCTCCCCCCACTACTTAATACTGTAATAGATTTTTCATCCTATCTGTCTGGAGGGAGTGTAGCGTGAAGGCAGTTATTAGTGTTTCAATAATGTGCAACTACTCATCTATGCTTTCAATATAATTACTAAAGTTGTGTTTAATGGCTTTTCAAGCTAAAAGAGTAACATCAAACAGCGTCTGAGACAACAAAGCAAGAATAATAAATAAATGAGGGAATTGGGCCAAGGCACCTATAAAATGGTAATAACGTAGTGTTATGCTGAGGTGATTACTTCACTATACATGTGATGTGACTTGCTGATAAGGTGTGGGGGCAGAATCTAAGAGGTCTGTCGTTTTTCCTCTGACAGCATAGTGAATGACTATACTCTGTATGAAACTGCCTCGGTCTTTAAGTAAAATATTTTTTATTATTATTATTATTATCGTTTATTTATAAGGTGCCACAAGGTGTCCGCAGTGCTGTACAAAGTACAGCGAATATTTAATCACAGATAAACTCGTAAAATTCAGGTAAAATTCTCAATTAAAAAAAGAGTTTCAAAACAAATAAGGGTAAATTGCCACAACCACAACACATCCTAATTTCAATCTAAACACTCCCATTATTACTGTTATCCATCAAATCCACATCCACTAGCCACATCTGACCGTTGTGACACTTGATTTGCATTATGTTGCACAATACTGCACTACGGGCTGGATCCACAATTAAGAACAGATTCGAGGGGCCAGATTTACTAAGCACCGGGAAAGGAAAAGTGCAGATGTTGCCCATAGAAACCAATAAGATTTTAGCTGACATTTTCTAGTATGTATTAGAAAAGTGAAAGCTAGAATCTGATTGGTTTGGGCAACATCTCTACATTTCCTGTCCTGCAGCTTAGTAAATCTGATCCATTATTAGCCTTAGCAACGGAGGCTAACATGCAGAATTTGTGATCCTAAATTCCGTATGTGGGAGCACAGTCCCTCCGCATACAGAACCCTGCCTTAAAGTGTTCACATGCAGAAGGGTATCATACAGAATTAAATTAAATAAAATTAAATAATGCCAGAAAAAAAAACCCAAGCCAATATTGTACATCCTTCTTTTATTTATTGCAGTAAGTTAAAAACTCAGTGACAGCAAAGGAGACGGCAGCATTAATGAGCAGCAAAGCACACATGGTATTCTAGATGAAGGGCTAATGAAAGCAATTTATTTGAAAATTAAAATATGATTATGAATGGCAGATCATACCATGGCCAGATGCATAGAGAAAGCAAACAACACACAAGCAGGCTCATTAATTTGGAAACCTTATGAAAGTGGTTTCCTTTCTCTGACAGGTTTTAATATAAAGTAAGTAAACTAATAGACAGCGTATGTAGACCAAATGCACAGAGGACCCTTAGAGAAATGTACAAATGGAAAGTCTTGTATGCAGTCAGGGATGTGTCTATTCTGACTTAACGAACACTGATTTTTTTTTTAGGAAATTTAATAGGCCTGGCTTGCAGATCAGTAACCTCCAGGTCAAATTTGCAATGTTATATTCAAAAATACAGGGGTGTGAGAAAAAGCTGCTGGGCATGTGATTACATTTGACATGTGACATGCATACAGGAAGTTCCTGGAAGACATGTCACATGACTCAACCATATGTCTTTCCCAAGTGCCTTTGTCCTACCCACACTGCTCACCTTATTTTTCAGTCTTGCTCCTCAGTTAATTTTTTTCATCCCCTGCATCATACTTACCTGGTTTTAGCTTAAATAGGCATCGGGACAGGGCTCGATGGCGCAAATTGCGTCATCAAGTCGCTCCCTGGCCCTAGCAACACTAGTATACTAGTGTTGCTAGGGCAGGACTTGAGACCCGTGGTTTCCATGAAACCACGGACCTCAAGTGCCTTGCAGGAGATTTGCCGGCTCTCCCGGGATACCGGGAGAACTGCCCGAATTTCGGGAGTCTCCCGGACATTCCGGGAGAGTCGGCAACCCTGGGATATTAGTAGCTTGGGAATGAAAGTACTAAAAAATCACATTATCGAAACCAAGTAATTTTATTACTGTTAGGGGAAAACATCTTGGCCATACACAAGAGCAATTATAGGTCCAATTAACTAATGAATGGGTGATTGGATCAAAAATCTCTGTAGTGTTTGATCAGGATTTATTCCCCTAATGGCGATTAAACGTTTGGGCAGATAATTTTATCTTATGGCGTGCATAAAATACCAAGCTTCCGATGTCGCCTCCACCTCCTGGGAGGAGTTACTCTGTCTGACTCCATTATTACTGGTATAGCAGTATATATATTATCTGACTCCATTATTACTGGTATAGCAGTATATATATTATCTGACTCCTTTATTGTCTGACTCCATTGTTACTGGTATAGCAGTATATATATTATCTGACTCCATTATTGTCTGACTCCATTATTACTGGTTAGTACAGCAGTAATAAAGTAGAGAAAGCTGTGTATTCTGCAAGAGAGTAACTCCGGCCAAGCGGTCGACTGATCACACACTACTGGCTGCATACTCTAGGGGCCTGATCCAAACCCACGCTCGGAAGCGTTTTTACGACAGGCAAAAACGTAAAAATGGCTAGATGTTACACTCATGTTATGCTTCCATATTCTGAGCGTATGGGCCTTGATCGTAACACCTTCGTAAATACGGTGGGGGGGGGCGTGCCCGCCATATGAAATCCGTAAATATGCAATGAGGTCGGGGTGAGGCATTTAAATCGTACAGTATGGGCGTGCTAAGCGTCGTAACTACGCATTGAGCTTACGGATGTCCGTGGTCAGAAAAGTTAAGGTAGGGTTTGCAAGAAGGCAAAACTAAGAGGGGAGTGCATCGTAGGTACACTGGCGTAAATATGATCGTTTCATGAGCGTAGGTCTGGATCAGGCCCTAGGTCTCCTGTTGAGATTGACAGGAGGCCCAGTCAATCAGTGCACAGACTAACAGGAAGTAGCAGCTCCCTCTTCTGCCAGGATTATTGGTCCCAGCAGGAGAGGTGAGTGGCACCGATGTTAGGACCAATGATCTGTACAGTGTATGGCCAGATTAAGTGTTGTCTGCACTCTCAATTAATCATCTCTTGTCTCTCGTCCCTCCCCTCACATGACATGCTAAGATCTGGGAAACTAGTTGCGAATGACATCTTCAACTTGTAGTCAAAAGATTTAGAAAATATGTTTGTTAGGCAGCTTACAATACATAAAGGACTTAATAAGAAAATAAATAGAAAAAAAAATCAAATAAAATTTTAGGGATTAAGGCCCTTATTCAGAGATCCGTTATATAAAAGTTTGCAATTATACGAACGCACATAGCAAGCCAACACCCATGATAATCCCCTCACACGGACGGGTTGTCGATGACTTACGAGTGCCATAGGGCACCCTTATGTCTACGTGTGTAGTTACGGGTGTACGTCAAGGTACGAATGTGCGTATCTATCTAACCGCGCCCTCAAATGCCCATTTTAATGCAGCCCCCGCCTATCTCATGTAACTCTGAAAGTATGGATTTCAACCACGCCCCTCCGCACATATGTCCCCAAGTGCGATTCCCAAGAACGCGCCGAATGGACTTCCGTGCATAAATTCAACGCTTGCGCAGTTCATCCAATCCTAAAAATACGCACGCAACTCCACAAGAAAACAGATCTGTGAACACGGTCCTACAACTTTAATGTCTTCTGGCCCACTTTATTTTGGATTGGATATTTGCTGGGAAGTCTGCATTCCTCTAAAAAATAAAACCAGGAAGAAAGACGTGCTGAGTGAGTCCCCACGAGTCACTAGCAGGGAGGAAGGGAGGATGGAGAGGTGGAGAGCACGCTTGATTAGCTTTTTTGGCAGTTCAGCATCTTGGCTGTATCATGTCATTTGTTGGTTCACTGACACAGAATTGCCAACAGATATGTCACATCATTGCCAAAATGTTCATACCCTGCTCATTGCCAGCTGCTTGAGCGGTAATATCGTCTGCTGTCTTTCTACTGATTCTCACAGCCGTTCCCGAGTAATTAAAGCACATAAGGACCAAGCATTTTTGAGAGCCATCATTTAAATGTACAAAATGCCTTGGGGTCTTCTAGCATGACAGTAACAGTTTTTCCACTTTTACTTTTCAGTTCATTTTGTAAATGATATGGAATCAGCGCTGATCTCATGTAATTATAGCTATGTTGAGCTTTATTGAGTGATTGAAGGTTATAATGTAACTATAATGTATAGAGAGATAATGTAAGGTGACTAGTGACTCTACTGACGCTGTGATACTACAGACACCAATAAAGGGCCTGATTCAAACCTTCCGTGCCTTTTATGTACACGGAGGGAGGTCTGGCAGTCTGCATGGAAGAGAG
>WWET01001268.1:155843-173916 GCA_011038615.1 Limnodynastes dumerilii
CGGAGTGAACTCCCCTGACAATCCCATCGCTTGTGCAGTTATGGCAGCAGTTACACTGCTATATCCCTACCTTAAGCCTCCTATGCGAATTAGCTGCCATACAACCACTGATCGGGACAGAAGTACTTAAACCTACGTATTGTACCGTAAAATAAAAATACTCCTCTCCGCCCGCATTATGGGTTTTAGGTGGGTGAAGGGGATGGGCCGCCTTGTCGGGTGGATCTCCAGGCGTATGGAATTCAGTCCTGTAAGTCTGGAAATCTGTATCCTATCATCTGGCACGCTGCCAAAGAAACACACAGCTTCAGCCAGCAGATTGCGAAGTCAGGAGTCCTACAGACTTGGATACCTTGAGTCTCCATTACCCTTGCAAGAAAACTAATCCACTTACCAATTACCTAAAGTAATGTTTCCTCACATTCCTTCTAAACCTGCCATGCTCTATTTTCTGAGCCATTCCAATCTCTACAGCGACAATAACAACAACGACAATTATACAGAAGACACCACAATATCGGCTGTATCATTGCTGAAATGATTGAAAATAGTATAGTAAAATAAAATAAAATTCCTTACCTTGTCCCCATGCCTGCTCCCATACGACCTCTCCTCCACCTGGTCCACATTCTCTAATCCACTCTGTTCACATTCTCTAATCCACTCTGTCCACGTTCTCTCCTCCACTCTGTCCACGTTCTCTCCCACTCTGTCCACGTTCTCTCCTCCACTCTGTCCACGTTCTCTCCTCCACTCTGTCCACGTTCTTTCTTCTACTCTGTCCACATTCTCTCCTCCATTCTACTAACGTTCTTTCTTCCACTCTGTCCATGTTCTCTCCTCCATTCTACTAATGTTCTTTTTTCCACTCTGTCCACATTTTCTCCTCCACTCTGTCCACGTGCTCTCCTCCACTCTGTCCACGTTTTCTCCTCCACTCTGTCCACGTTCTCTCCTCCTCTCTGTTCACGTTCATTCTTTCACTCTGTCCACATTCTCTCCTTCACTCTGTCCACGTGCTCTCCTCTACTCTGTCCACGTTTTCTCCTCCACTCTGTCCACATTCTTTCTTTCACTCTGTCCACGTTCTCTCCTCCACTCTGTCCACGTTCTCTTGTCCACTCTGTCCACGTTCTCTCCTCCACTCTGTCCACGATCTCTCGTCCACTCTGTCCACGTTCTCTCGTCCACTCTGTCCACATTCTCTCCTCTACTCTGTCCCCACTCTCTCCTCCAGAAGAATTAACGCTGTCGTCACTTTAGTGCTGGCAGATTATTTGTCAGTTCTCTAAATGTCATGGTAACAAACTGCACTCTTTACAGTGTCTTGTGTTCTAATATTTGTTTTTATTTAAAAAAAAAATGTGATCCTTTTTTTATCTGGATAAACCTCTTGACAGCCCTTTTAAGACAGTTCTATTTTCAACACACCGTTTCCGACTAGGGACCAGAAACGACTGTTCCTTCCCTGCCAGAGAGTTTTGCGATTACACACAGATTACAAGCCTGTTTGTCTTTGTGAAAAAGCCATTATACGGGTTCCCTGGGGAAACAATAGACCGGATCCTGACCACGCACATGGAGCTCTGTCAGTCCGAATGGAAAAGTCACTTGTGAGGATCAGCGGTCCATACTGATCCGCATGAAAGTACAGCATCACGGAGGGGATGCGCCACCCTGTCGCACGGATCTCTTAATTCTGGAGATCTGTTGGGGAACATCTGTCAGGCACATGTGCACCTTTGTCCAGACACCTGACTTACGCGCTTTGCATGTGTAAATCAGGTGTTTGACAGGATCCGTTCCATTTACAATAGTTACACCTAATTAAGATACTATATTTAGCTATTTATACATAACGGGGTAAATCCAGACCTAAGTTGTTTTTACATTTGTTGTTGTAGCGTATTTGCGCTATGGTAAGTACTATGCACTCCTCTTGACACTCCCCTCGCTCGTACGTACTTTACTCGATTTACATTTGCCAAACCCTACCTTAACTTTTCCAAGCGTAAGTACGGACATACGTAATGCACTGATGAATGTAACGACCTAACCCGGCCCATACTGTACCATTTAAATGCCTTCCTCCGCCTACAAAGCGTATTTCCGGGTGTCGTATGGAAGACCCGCCCTTTCGTTAGTATTTACGCTGACGTTACGTACGATCAGAGTTACGTTGCATAACATCAGCCGTGTGCATGCGCAGTACATACAGATTGCAGATTTTACGTCAGCGGCTAGCGTAAAAACATAAGAATGTATGGTACAACTTGTGTATTGTAGAAAATTCCGTAGGTGAGAATCCGGACCTATTTTCGTATAGGTTTCATATTTTATACAAAATATATACAGCAAAAAATAAATTACTTATTACCAAATTAAAACAATAATATAATTCTGCAGAATGCGCTGATCCATTATAAGAATTTTGCTCTCTTGACATGGTGTTTACAGTGTGTTCTGCATAATACCTTGATGTCACATAAACACAAGAGGAATATGAAATGATTCACTGTTACTTAACGGTTGCTTTAAAACCTCATTTGAGCACATTTTGTGCACAGCTAAAGAAGTCTGGAAAATGAATACATTTACATTCGTATAGTATAGCACTGCCTTCAAACTCTCTGGAAGAGTAATAACAAATTACTGAAGCATTTTTATGTATGAATTCATCTTCTTGTTAAATAGGAGAGACCGTAAGGTCAAGCCGTCAATTTTCTCTCCCAATTTCCATAATGTTATTGTGGAGTGTATTAATGGCGGTTGTGTAGCTGCATTCAGCTTGCTATTAGTTTTACAAATGGGGAGATTAATTCTCCTTTTTATACACAAATAAAGAGGCCGTAATTAATTTTTTACAAGATTTCTTTGATATGAAAAGTTGCTCAGGGAGTTTTGTAAAGCTGTCGCTGCTGTTTACCAGGCTGTGGTTGCCTTGGAATATTTCTTCTATTTCTCTGTCATCTACCTTTGTCTGGCATAGTGCCCGCTCTTAATTGAAGCCTGGCATCACACTTGAGCAGATGTACAGGGCCCCACGGTTTGAAAAATGTAATTGAAATCAAAGAAGTTCAGAAAAACACCAAAAAGTTTTCTAGGTAACAAATAAAAAGTTTTTATTTTCAGCCATTATGTTCCCAGAACTGCAAAAGAGATTTGGAATTGATTCTATGTCATAGCATTCAATAGAATACACCATAGTTTCTCAACCAGTGGTACTAGTATCACTGGTGGTACAGTACTTGGACCACTGTCAGGTGGTACTCTGGGCAACTGGGCAAGGTTGTAAAAAGGTACAATACAAAAGGGCCAAGGACATAAGTAATAAAATATCTCAGGAATAAATGGCATATGTAGAAAATTAACCTTAAAATCACTGCAAAAATATGTAAAGAACAACCAAAAACATGAAATATAATCATGGGTTGTGGGTATGTGTCTATACCCTCTAGAAACCACTATAAATAAACAAATGGGCATACTGGATGGGCCATGTGGCTCTTATCTGCCATCACTTTCCATGTTTCTATTGTACTCCCCAGGAAAAGGTTGAGAACTGCTGTAATACACTAATATTGGTAGCATGAAACATATGTTGTAAAATCATATAAATGGTGTTTATCTGTGTAATGAGTATATCAGGATAGAAAAAAATGTATCATATATGATAAATGAGTATAATATTGTAGATGGTTATCTGAACATGTCTAAAAACATTTCTTTATACACATAGAATTGTGCCAAAGAGTTAAACCAATGTATTAACAATTTTGTCAATTAATTTGAAACAAGTGTTACAAGTGTTATCACTGAGGCTTGGGGCATGGGAATACATTCATCCTCATGAAAATTGATTCAGCTTGTAAAATGGTTCCACCCAGCACACAATCATGTGACCCAATTGCAAATTAATAGTGCACTCAGGTGGACCTAGAGGGTAAACATACTGAAGTTAACATTACATTCAAGTGCATCCTCAGATTTCCTTTATTTATTCCTAAATGAATTATGAGAGTGAGGGGGCAATGCTATCACCTTTCTAGATCAACAATAAATTAAACAAATTTCCAAAACAAGAATGATAGCTCATTCATAAAAAAAACCTTATTTGCTATTTTCTTGTTATGAGGCTGCCCCCAGGGAGTGGAATCTAATTGGTGCCTGGTCTTCACTAGTACCTCTGATGGTGGGGACAGGCTTGGCCGGAAGGCACTCAGCAGGTCACGACCCATGGAAGGTAGCCCCAGGTGGAAGGTAGCCCCAGGTGAAACACAGCATTAATAACCAGGCATGGGTTAAAACCAAAAGTATTTATTAGTGCAAACAATAGAATACTGGTAAAAGAAGAATGTGAAGTTGGATCAACAATAACAATTACAAAACCAGGAAAACACAAAATAAAAATAAGCAACATGCTATAAACACTACCAAGTACAAATAAAAACAAAATTCAGAGGGAACACTGAGCACAAAGTAGGAGTAGCTAAAAACACTAGAAGCTGGAGCACAAATGTAAACTAATTACAAAGATACAGATGTACACAAATAGAAACAGCAGTCAAGAGAACAGAAAATATTAGAGCAAAGGGTAACCCAAATACAAGCATACCAATCAACATAAATATATACAAAACCATAGAGTAACCGACAAACAGGACAAAGAGTAGCTGGTTTACAAGCATGCAAGGCAGAAGCAGCAGTTCTGGAATAAACAAGAGGCTGACATGGCAGAATGACCATTACCTGAGTTAGCTAGAGGCAGTCCTCATATGTTAGCTGCTCAGGTGCTGTAAATTAATCACTATGGTAAGCCCCTAGGGTCAAGTCAGGAGAATGTCCACACAAGCAATGAGTTCCACAGCAGCCCCTAGGGGCAGGTCAAGGAAATGTCTACCACGCGTCATTTTGCTTGTATTTTTATAACTGGAAGCAAATTTCATCATTTGTTTCTGTGATTAGCTTTAAAATATGAAACTACCCTTAACCTCAGAAAAATATCAATTCAATCAACTCCTTCCTGATACGTCTCGTGGTGACTGACTAGACATCTCCATCTCCTGTTAAATCATAATTCTTATGCCTACTTGTTACATTTCCTTACCCCCTAATATTCCATTCTTATTCATTGTTGACTTTATTTATGTCCTATGCCATTCTATATGGTAGTTCTCAGTAACATGATCTTGTATATGTTTCATAGCTGAATACAAAAGTTTTCTGATTTTACAAGTGGGTTTTTTTTAATTTTTTTCCGCATTTAAGAACATTTTTCCTCCATTTAAATGGTGCCTGCCCCATGAAAAGAAACAAATCTACTGAAAAGATTAGTAAAAGCTCTCTGTTTCCTGCCACATAAGTAGATATGCAGAAGGCTTTAATCAGATACTTTTGTCATGACAACAGGCAATGACAGCCAATCACAAGCGACCAGTGGGGGAAAAAATGCTCTGGCATGGCTGATGCCTTTTGTCTTTCGCTATTTAGGGGGGGGCATTATTTGTGAGATATTGTGTGATTTTCTTTAACAATGTTTCATTTATCTTATTATTAAAGTCAAAACAAAATAAGAAAAGGTGAGAAATGAGTTTCAAATTTATTTTTAAAACTGTGTGTGACCTATTTCTTTATTATTTTTGTATGACGGACCATGGGGTAGATCCAGACCTATGTTCCCATTCTATTACAACGCGTAGAGTTGGGCAGACAGTGGACAGTGGAGGCTGGACATAAGGGGCAGACAGTGGAGGCTGGACATAAGGGGCAGACATGGAGGATGGACATAAGGGGCAGACATGGAGGCTGGACATAAGGGGCACACATGGAGGCTGAACAGTCTAAGGGGCAGACAATGGAAGCTGAACATTACAAGGGGCACACATGGATTCTGGACATTATAAGGGGCAAACAATGGAGGCTGGACATTACAAGGGACATACATGAAGGCTGTACATTACAAGGAGCACACATGGAGACTGGACATTAAAAGGGGTAGACGAAGGAGGCTGGACATTAAAAGGGGCAGACAATGAAAGCTGGAATTAAAAGGGGCAGGCATGCAGGCTGGCCATTACAAGGGGCTCAATTATAAAAAATTATAAGGGGCTGTAAAAAAAGACTAAAACTTATGAGGGGGCTGCAACAAGGGCTGAAAAATTATAGGGGGCTGCAATAAGGGCTGAAAAAAATATAGGGGGTCTGTAATAAGGACTGAAACTTATAAGGGGGCTTCAATAAGGGCTGATAAGAGGTGAGTTCCTGCACCTTTTTGTTTTTACAAAAAAAGCACTGTATATATATATATATATATATATATATAGTTGGGAATATGAAAGAGATCTATATAGAATATGTATATAATAATCAGGGTATTTCTATCAGTCACTTAGATAGAATTGCAATGTTGTAAGGGAACCCAGACTTTTTTCATTAAAGCATTGGTAAAGATGCATTGTTAGATAAACTGAACTATTTAAGGGAATACAAGTAAAGTGTATTCACTAGAACAACCCCTATGTGATTTATGAATGCAATTTACCAGTCAATTGTGGTTCAAACCAAGATTAAACGTTAAGGAAACCCGCTTATAATGACCTTTTTTATTTGTGTGTATTTACCTGACATAATCTGCTGTATATTCCATGGCCATATCAAGAATTCAGTGCCTCAATACCACATCATTAAAAAAATAACATTAAACATCTCCACGGACTGCTCTTCAGTGATAAAGCTTCCTGGATATATCTTTTACTCCTGTAAAACTGTGCTATAAATGTGCTTTAATGAAATATTCTAACAATTACTGCTTGAAAAGGAAATAACATTTGAAGTTTGTGGCATTAAATATTGTGCAAGTTCAAATTAATTTATTGACTTTATGCAAACTTTCTAGAGGTTAACTGAGTGTATGTTATAGAGAAATGTAACAAGTAAGCAGTTTAAAGAATACTTGAGTGAAGTGTGTATGTATGTGTGTAAGAGAGTGAGTGTGCGTGTGTGCGTGTGTGAGAGAGAGAGTGTTGGTGTGTGTGTGTGTGTGTGTGAGAGAGAGAGAGAGAGAGTAGGTGTGTGTATGTGTGTGTGTGAGAGAGAGTATGTTTGTGTGTGTGTATGTATGAGAGTATGTATGTGTTTGTGTGAGAGTATGTATGTGTGTGTGTGTGTGTGTGTGTGTGTGTGATAGAGTATGTATGTGTGTATGTATGAGTTAGTGTGTGTGTGTGTGTATGTGGGTGTGAGATAGTGTGTGGTGTGTGTGTGTGTGTGTGTGTGTGTGTGTGTGTGAGAGAGAGAGAGAGAGCGTTGGTGTGTGTCCTTGCTTAACACTCTCTTTAGCAGTGAGCAGAACACACATGAAATGGGTAAAACACATAAAAACTATTTGTTAATAACCTCAGCAGATGACCTGGATGTTACATATACTCTATCGATAGAACCAAGCGAAATGCATTGACATAATAGTTACTTTAACTTATATAATATAATATGATAAAGAGTGGCTATAGTTCTCTCCTTCCATACAAACTTTTACTTTAAGCAACTGCTAAAACACAAATCAGAACCAACAGCACCACCACATGGTCACACAAGACCAAGTTAGAGGTGTGGGTGCTGGACTGGCAAAACACAGAGCCAAATGAACAGACCCACTGCAGCTATGCTTAGCAATGCTCTCTGCAGGTAGACACTGCCACGTGTGTATTTCCTTTACTGTGTGTCTATTCCTGATTGCTTCTCCCACATCAGACCACAAAGAAACTGCGACATGCAGCTTGTTCTACGAGACCTACCGATCTAGATGCCACTATTTCATGGGCCTCAAAGGTAAACAAGCAATGTAACAAAGCCATGAGAAAGGTGAGTCAGACGCCACAACCACTAAGCGGCCATGAATAAGGGGTTTAGCCGGATAAAAGTATAGAGTCAGTTTTGCAAGAGAAAGAGAAGCAAAATTGTTCAAGACACAGATAGCTGAGTGACCCAGAACTAATGGGATAAACCAGTATATTAGAGGAGATAGCAATAAGGGAAGCCAGACACTGAGGAGGATGCGGGAGTTTTCTGCACTCTGTATGTGGAAAACACACACATTTCAATACAGGGCTCGCGTGTGTTTTTGGATTCCTGCACAGATCTGGATCCTCAGGATCAAAGCTTCCGTGTTTGAAGCCTTTCCGACAGCGTGACGGGACGACAGGACATGGACAGAGCGTGTATGCATGACGGGAGGGGCCGTATTCAAATCGTACACTAAGGCCTCGTATAATTCTAATTTTCCATGGGGCCAGCTCATGACATTTAAGGTAGGGTCCTGCATTCAGAGGTCTGTACACAAAAGGGGAGTGGTCTCCTCTTGCACGTATATACGGTCCAATCGGACTTCTTGATCCGGTCCACTATGAGCAAAGACATAGTGCTGATATCCTGCTTGCACTTGTTAGGTAGAAAGAATAATAGTCTAAATGAAGGAAACTAAGAAAGGGAAAAGCATTTGTGAATTGTTGCTGTTATCTGTATATGAAAGAGACAGGAGGGCATTATGAAGCAAAACACTGGGCTATATTTAAGTGCTATATCGTCCTACTTCCCACTTTCCCAGAATGCCATGGAGACTACCCAGGTTTGGGCGTGTGCTCCCAGGAGAGCAGGTATTGCATATTTGGCCCACAGCAAGCTTGATGCTGCAAATTGAGGACAGAGTTTAATACCATCACTTAATGCAGAAGGAGCTCTGCCCCTGCTTAATAATGCTGTGATCCGCAACACTGCACAGTACTGGGGCGGAGCATGATGAACGAATCACATCATCAGGCCCCTGGAGACTGGCAGCTGTTCCTCACTTGATCTCCCACAGGGAAGAAATAAAAAGTTATCAAGCGTGACACACATACACACACACATACATACATACACACACACACACACACACACATACATATACACACAACATAAATATTCTTTCATCACTGAAAAGCAAAATATAGAGGAATATAACAGTAATCGGTTATACTGGCCTATACTGACAGCACATTAGGGCAGGGTTGCCAAATTTTCATTGCTTCTCTCTGGGAGATTCCGGAAGGAGAAGATAGCTGCTGGTATGGGGGCAGGGCTTGATGACACAATTTATGCAAATCCCCTAAGCCCCTCCCCCTGTCCATCAATTACAGTTTTCATAGCATTATTAGGGATGAGGGCGGGGCTTGTTGACGCAAATGACATCATCAAGTCACTCCCAGTCCCTAGAAACACTAGTGTTGCTAGGCAGGGGACAGGACTTAAGGCCTTGGTTTACATGTAACCATAGCGACTGTGGGAGATTAGCCGTCTCTCCTGAGATACAAGGAGAATTGGCCAAAGTTCAGGAGTCTCCCTGATATTCTGGCAATATAGCTGGCAACCCTTGGCCGCTCCCTGCGACGGGGACAGAAGGGATGGGCAAGATGTGCTGCCAGGGCCGGCGCCACCCGTGCTACATACAGGCATCGCTCATACAGGAAGTTCCTGTATGAGCTGCTGCAGCAGTTACATAGACCAGTGCTCTATGTAACTACTGCAGCAGCTTATACAGGAACGTCCTGTATGAGTGCTGCAGTCTCCATAGCGGGAAGCAGGATGACTGGCGCCTGTGCAGCATGGCACCGGGATGCCCCCCGTGGAGTGGGTTGTGCCGGCCCTGACTTTATTAGGGTGCCAAGCATTGTATTTATTGTTTCTGGCAGCACCCCAAAATAAATTCAGGTTCAAGGTTTGCATAGGACATGCAGTCAGACAGGTACTGGTAAATAATATCCAGCTGCCTGCCAGTTGTAGGAAGTGTGTTCTAATATACAATATATTTTAAGTAAGTGCTTGTGCCATTCTACACACAGAAATATTTGAGCCTTATCCCTTCCTTAATATCGCACAGTGGTTTGCTTTAAAAAAAATCGCTCTCCTGCCTTCTCTTTCAACATTCTTTCCATGCAAGATGCACAACACAATTGATATCCTCTTGGCCATGGTGCTCTGTGATGGCTAATTTAATCCTCAATGCCACACAATGTTTGGCCTAAGAATCACACTGTGAGAGAAATGCAAGATGGAAGGCCGGAGCTTATGTTGTATAAAATAATATTATATTCCCATCCATTAAACACCGGATCCTGTGCTGTGATTACAAAAGTCAGACTGACTCCGCTATCATCTACTCTCCAGGTACAGATCAGGTCAATAAACAGTGACATTTTCTTGCTTAATTTTATATTCAGTCTGTACTGTTAATGACACTGGGTAAATGGATCTCTGCAGTGATATTCATTGAAAGGAGGTAATGTGGCAGTCTTACACAGCACACATACATCTCCCATGCTCTGGAGTTGTTTATTCACCAGGTGCTGTAGCAATTTTCAAATAGCATTATACATCAAAGGACTGTGAGATGAGGCTGGGTCTTTGTCGCCCGTTCCGATGACCAATTTACACAGCACCATTTAAAGATACATCAAATGGGCATCAAGCCAATTATGGATGAGGTCTATGGCGTTGCTGGGTGGCCAGGTCAGTCACAAATGAGAACCCTTTCACAATTTGTCAGTGAATTATCTACCAATTTGATAGCTAATGCACGTGTCGAGAAAACAGATGATCATGTAAATGGCTTTTATTCAGAGCTTTTGTGCTGTGTTGCCAATTCTTTTTTATAGATGTCTCTGAAAACCACCATTTTCTAATAATACGCTCTGTTTAAAACACATTTTGTTTAAAAATGACTAGCTAATAAAATAGTTAAAATCGTGTGCTATACAGCTCAGCTCCGTAACAAAGATTTAATAAACCACTAGGAAAATGTATATAAATAAATGTATAATAAATATATATGTTAACCTGGGTACACACTTATCCAATTTGCATCCAATCCAACCTCTGACCATCCTGTTGTCCTGACACTGGATAAGAGTGTTCACTCACACGACTGCTCGTTACATCTAATCCTGATTTTTAAACCTGCCGAAGATTGGAAGAATGTGTACAGTGACAGGATCCTTCCAGCAGATTGTTACAGCAGATGCAGGTGGGAGGTCTGCTGTAACAATGGATAAGTAGTGTTATAGCTGTGAACTTGGTCTGCTGTAGGATTGTATAGTCAGGATTTGTATCTGAAGAGGATTGGACATGTGTGTACCCAGCTTAAGAGTATAAGAGTAGATATTACAGGAGGACCTATATCAGGGTTAAAAATGTTAAGAGTAACGGCCAAGTGTCATCTCCAGATCCACAATATACTAGTATTACATTTGTAATATTATTAGGGGTCTGGAATGGCACACTATATCATGTACAAGTAGGAAAGTAGGAAATATCATGGGTCTGTGAATGACACATATATGTGGGGTATATTATGGGTCTGGAAATGGAACACTTTATACTTTATAGAGTGTACCCATTACAAAACCCTAATATAAACCACATATTATAGTATGTGTTATTCCCAGACCCATAATATACCCCACATGTGCTTTATATAGTGTGGCATGACCATATATGTGTAATGAAAGTGAGACAAGAAGGGGTATGTGTAATGGATTGGGGGTAGGGATATGTAATGTAAAGATGTATGAATGTAAGGGGGACAGAGGGGGATGGTTATGGAGGGGGTGAACGGAGGGGGCAGTGTATTGAAGAGGGTGCACAATAAGGCAGGTATGGGGGAGAGACCAAAAAACAGATGTGTGACAGAGGAAGGGAAATATGTAATGGGGGAGATGTGTAATGTCTATCTTCATCTACGTACTGATCTGGTACATAGATAGCGTAAATGACCTACTACGCATGCGCAGTAGATCATTTCGTCCAGATACGCACTTAAGAAGCAGAAGCGTCGGATTGAAACTTGCCAGTGAAGGCCCAGCTTTAGCAGTACTGTGGTTGAGAACCCAGCTTCTGAAAAGACATTCTGCAGATTGTACTGCATGTGCCTTTCCCAGTAATAAAATATGACCTAACATGTACATATCATCATTCCTCCGGCCCAGCCAGAGAGAATCCTACATGACTATTTAGGGTAATAGCTTGATTAAATAACAATTACAGGATAACGGTGATGATTTAATGTGGCTTGGTACACACATCATTTGTATCAGTGATTTGATCTTCACAGGCAAACGATCTTACATCCATTTAACATTCTTCCCTCAGCCAACTAAAACATTACCATTAGAAAATACGAGGATGAAGTGTTCTAAACTGTGGCAACCATTATTGCATATCATTGCCATTCATTTGAAAAGGCTGCCATCTACTAGTTAAAGCACATTACTACTAAGTGCATCTACCAGCTGTGATGGACTAACGCAAAACCTTTTATCTGTAAGAGGAAACGGGGAACAGAAGACAGGTCATTTAGGGGGAAAATTGGTTTTAAGGAATTCTTAAAGTAGAAAATCTGTATTGGGGGAAAAGGAGGAGACTTTAAGAATCATATAAATATTCAGAATAACGTCTGCTCCTTTTTTTTCATTAAAATAATAGAAAAAGGAACCAGGAAGATAAGAAGGTTATTTGATTGATTCTAATTCTGATGTGAATTATATGATGAGCAGTGTTTCTCGTTAATGAAATCCTAGCTGATAACAGCACTCTCAGATGAAAGTGGAAACACAATATAGAATGGGAAGCTGGAGCCCACTGCTAATTTACAGCAAGCCCATTAGCTCCCAGAACAGGATATTTAAAACCTTTGTGAGGTGCTTAGAGATGGAATTAGGATTTGCATTTCATTTCCCTTGTATTAAATAAAAAATAAATAAAAAAAAGTATAATAATTCTCACGGAACAAATTTATCATTCTAATTTAATTTTTATTTCTTATAGCAAGAAAAACATTTGGTGTAAGGTGAAGGAAAGCTCGGAAGACACAAACACATGAAGTATTTATGGCAAACTCAGTCAACCGGTTGACTTCTTGTTTGTTGAGGCACTAAATCAGGTCTTGAAAGTAAAAGCCTACAATGATAGCTTTTAGTGTTTATTTACTCATGTCAATAGATGTGTAATATTGAACACTCCAGCTATAAATCATACTGTAGATATTAAACAATTCCAAAAGTCTGGATTTGAGGTTGGTTGGATGGTTTGTTGGTTGTCATCGCACTATAGTAGGGGTAAGAAAACTGCAGTAGGAAAGCACATTTTTTATCTATAGTAAAAATCACAGAGATGAACACTTTCCATCTTTGAGGCAACCGTATTTGGGCCCCATGGTCTAGCTTTCAGACTCCCTCTGTCCACCCTGTCATTTGCTCTTCTAATGTCTTGGGCCAACTCTCCTTTCTCCATGAGGAGGTGCACTAACCCTACTCCCTCCCTGTTCACCCTGAGCCCTTATTACTTTAATGTTTTGATCTGCAACCTCTAACTAGTGTGTTATTGTTCGGTGTCAGGACCTTGACTGTTTTTGTATAATTGATGGTTTTGTTTCATATTTGTCTATTGATGTAACAAAGAAAAGGCCATAAGCCCGCAGACCTGGTCATAAATTTTAAGGTAGGAATCTGGACACTATCTTGAGTGGAGAGTGCAGGGGGCATGCACTCCCTGCTACGGTATCGTACATACTGACTCTTGCACGCCCATAAGGCATGCGTATTGTTGGTCAAGATCTGGTCCAATAAGCCTAAGATTCCATTCATACCCCCAAATGCCCACCAAACAAACTGAAAAAAAGCACAAGAATCTCCCTGTGTGATATATTTTGGGATATGATTGTTTTGGTTCATTCATGAAGAGATATTAATGTTAATTTGCTGAAGAAAACATGTTTTCAGGAATTATACCTGTATTTTATACTACAAGAGAATACCTATATTCTACAATATAAATACCTATATTTTATACTACAGGAGAGTTCAGGAAGAAGCTAATCCAGAAATGCAGGTATGTTCCATCAACATTGGCTTCTTTGTAATATCGTCTTGATGTCAGCATGAATTAACCTTTATAAAAACAAATATCTGTCTTACAATTTCACTTTACAATGGGATTATGATAATAGTCAAAATCTCTATTTTTATTTAAATTCAAGGCAGTCATTACCCTAATTGGTTGACCTCTGTATAATAATTGATATTTGTTAAAATATACACCAACATTTTACAATGTTTTAATGTTTTGAAGATTCTGCTGTTAATAGACATTGTTAACTTTAAGAGATTATTTGGTAATTTGTCCTTTTTCAGAATTCTCATATTTGTTAACACCAAAGAATTCAGTCTTTTCCCATTGTTAAATTTTTCAGATATTTTACAGATAAAATGGCAGGTTAGCTACAGGCCCCATAGTCGACTATCATAGAGTGTCATGCACCGAACTCACGGACCACACCAGATCAGAGTCTTACTGCAAGCCTGGTGTTTACTAGAGCGTTGCGCAGTCTTACTGCAAGCCTGGTGTTTACTAGAGCCACTGATGGTGGGAATGGTCTTGGCTGCAGGAAAGTGGAAGGTTGCAGACCTCTAGACAAGCGCACTGATGCTAAGATGGTGGACAGGATCCAAGTGATGCAAGAGTAGCGCAGACGGCTAGCATTGTAGTGGCTACCAAGACTGGCTTCTATAGTGAACAGAAGGACGCTGAAAAAAGTAGTCACTAGAGGCACGGACTGGAACCTGTGATACAGGAGTGCAGGAAAGAGAGCAGGAAACCTGGAACTGAGGACTGGAGACACGACTAGGAACCAAGGAGCCAGAACACAGAAAAGGACTCGAGTACACAATATCAGCAGGCAAGGATACCTGTTGCTCTGACAGGGAAGTGATGTCAGTGAGGGGTTTAAATAGAGCAGCTGATGAGTGAGTTCCAGCAAGGGAATGAGCCACTCCTGTGGCATAAAGTCTGAAGCAGAAAGTGAACACCAGGTAGTGCAGAGAACTAAAAGAAGATCATGTGACCAGCAGAAAGAAAACAAACATAATGTGCATTGAAAATAGCATGATCCTTACATAGAGACTTGACCTTATCCTGATTATCACACTATGATGACTTATAAAAAAGCAAAAGAGGGAAAAAGACAACACTTTCCACTAACTTCCAATAGAATATAATTACGAGCAGCTGGTTAACTGGGTATCAGGTAACCCAGTATATGAAACATACAAGATAAAAGCCTATAATATATATTAGTGTATATATATATATATATATATTCAAGACAACACACTAACTCCCAATAGAATATAATTGCGAGCAGCTGGTTAACTGGGTATCAGGTAACCCAGTATATGAAACAAACAAGATAAGATAATATAATATATATTAGTGTATATATATATATATATATATTATATACCAGCGCTAGTGCAAAAGATGTAATATATACTACATGAAAAGAATCTATCCTCATAAGTCAGAATGGCTGAAAATAAACCAAGAAAATGATGGATATCTGTATAACATATACATTTTAATAAGCCACAATGTGCAACAAAACAATAAATTGCACATAAAATATCTAGAAACACACATAAAAATATTGCATTAAAAGTGATCTCTGGCTGCAAGTATACCTCGTATTAGGGCAAAAGTTCAAAGCACCCTCATAATGTGAAAGCATCCTGGTAGAGCAGATTATATACAAGTGCTTAGGGTAGATGTATCATAATATTACCCCTCCGATTCATGTTAAGAGCCAAACTGAGAGTCCCACACAGCAGAAGGTGAAGCAGTCACCGCTGTCTCCCTCCACAGGAGACAGAAGGTCCAGAATCAGCTGCCAGATGAATCCGTGTACCGTCGGTATTAACATTTAAGGTGGCCACCCAATTTGTCAAACTTCCACAGGATGGAAAGCACCAGACAAAGTCTATAAACAGCATTCAATTGTAGAGGGCTCAGTTCTTTATAGACAGGAGGTTTTAGCAAGCTGGACAGCAGTATAACAGCACATGGTTATGTGTTTTTTTCCGGGTTGGAACTTTTTCAAGCCTAGCCTTTAATCTACATTTTATTGTGATTTGATTATTTATATGATTTGTGATATATTTGTGATTATATGATTTATACGTTGTGGTATATTAAAAATTATGGTGTAAAAATGTCCATCATTTTCCTTGCTCACTACCAATCATTCTGATTTATAATTACATATTTTTTAATATACAATTTACATTATATATCTGCATAAGCGCTAGTAGCTATAAAATATATATATCGCTACGTCTGGGTGTTCCCAAATGTAGGGGTTGTACCAACTAAAAACATTTATTAACAGATGAGGAATTCAATAATCCCCTGCTTAACTTATAAATATATTGTATGTATTATACAGTGTCCATGTCTCAAGATGGGGAAAACGACACGTATGCTCAAAGAACAGATGGCATTACACTGCTCTTCTATTAGGAAAGCTCAAATGACGGTGAATTCAAAGGGCCAGATCCAGATGTTAAGGTCATTTTAAGTATGCAAGCGTGCCAGAGTTATGCACTGCTAAGTATAATACCCCAGGATGAACGCACGTAACTTGGCTGATTTATGTTTTCTAAACCAGGGGAGATAATGACTCCTCTTTTGGACCTGTATCCTGTGGTATTCCTTGATGCTCTCTCTTATACTGATATTTACTATATTTTTATGAGTCTCTATGAATGTGTCCTATTGTTTTCTTTTTTGAAAGTGTTCATGATGTGCCGCCCTGCACTACCTTTTATGTTGTACATCCCTCGTTGGTAATGTCTTTACCTCCATAGGAGTTCAATGATGACATAGGTTTTTCTAACGCTTACACACTCTGGCTATACAGTATGGGTGATATTGTACATGTTGTTGTATTTCCCTATTTGGGTATTTGATATGATGTGCCACTATGCTTTGCAGAGTTCATTAACTAATATGTTCCAGTGTATGATCTTTACTGTGGCTAATTTTGTTTTCAAGTGCTGTTGACACCACTTGTTGGCCCCTTACAATGTATGTTTATTTATGTGCCTGATTTCTATCACTTAGCATTTAGCTCCAACAGAGGTTAATTGCTTTTACTAGCACTGATACATTGTATCATATGTGTTTCTATTATCACTAATTACACACAGCCTTTGTTTACATGAACCATTATTTGTCTCTCCCTTGGTGGCCGCATTACGTTACTCTTCATCCTTATATGACCACTCTGCCCAATTCTGTTAACTCCTAATGCGGTCCTCGGCTGACAGTTGGGGTTATTCATGGCTACCAACACTTTTGAGCATGGAGGAATGAGCCTCAAGATTGATGTGGGCACATGTCACCAGGGTTTGATTGGGACATAGAATACTGTGATGGTGGCCTACCAAATAGTCAATGGGTGTGGTCAGTGGGTCATAGGCGGAGGATTGCTGAATCAGTAAAAGCATATTAACTGTGTATCATCTACACTTCAACAGCTCTGTGAAAAGTGTGTTATACTACTAATTCTCAGTTACAATGGCCCCAATCCTGAAATACAGCAGCAGCATAAGATCCAAAGATATTGTCTGATGAGCGCTAGAGGTAAAGTGACGTTAGAAATCAGATGAGACTGATAATAAAAAATAAAACAAAAGCAGATAGTAATAGGTGGTAATGATAATCGCAGAAATTGGGTGGTGATACCCCAAATGTAAAAATAGCAAATAAACAACCAACGGACTGCGCTTAAATCATCGTTCACCTACACTAGTTGCAAGAATGCAAGCATATGATACATAAAATACAAACCAAAAAGAAAATATATGAAAAATGAGAAAATTTATTAATGATAAAAATCAATTGAGATAACCACTCGCTAAAGATTATTAATATTAAAAAGGAAAAGAAAGGGGGTAGGATAAAAAATCCACAGAGCACATAGATAGCATCAAGTGATGCAGGAAATAAGTGTGCCTAGCAACACTAGTATACTAGTGTTGCTAGGCACAGGAAGGGACTTGATGACGCAATTGGCGGCATCAAGCCCCGTCCCGACCCCTAATTTAAGTAAAAACGGGGCCGTATGAGCCAGGGGCAGAGCCTAATGACGCAATTTGCATAAATCGCGTCATTAAGCCCCGCCCCCCGCATGCGGCGCAAGCTTCTCTCC
>WWET01001268.1:186541-199199 GCA_011038615.1 Limnodynastes dumerilii
AGATAGATAGATAGATAGATAGATAGATAGATAGATAGATAGATTTAAATATCAAAAAACATTTATGGAATTCTGAATAGTTGGGCACAATGGACTTACATACGCACAGAATCTGTAACTTACGTGTCCAGAACCCTACCTTAACTTCTCCACATGGATCTGCTGCTCTCCTCCCCCGGTCCTTTGTGTACATGCCTAACCCCGCCTGTCTGGCCTGCGGAAGGGCACACGACACAACATGTGCCGATGTTACATGTCCCTAAATCAGCATCAGGTCCTAGCCTAGGTGTATACATTTTTGCCACATAATGCACCATAGTGTTGGAGTGGGTCGCTGTGATAATTGGGAAGAAGAGGTCACAAAAGCATTTAGGAAATATGTTGTCCACTAAAGGGCCAGATTTACTAAACTGTGGAGTGGAGATGTAGGGCCGTATTCACAGATCCGTTTTCACGTGGAGTTGGGTGCGTATTTTTAGGTACGGTATAACTGCGCATGCGTAGTAACTTTATTTACGTAATTTACGTTGAATATACGCACGTAAGGGCTTTAGGCACGGACATGTGAATCGCACTTGGGGACATACGTACGGATGGGCGGCGTAGAAATACGTACTTGAAAATTTACATGAAAGTGGGTGGGGGGGTATTTAAATGAACGCTTGAGGGCTCGGTTATAAAGAATTGCACGCATGGGGGACATATACGCACATAAGTATACACGTAAAGATCAGGGTGGTCTATGGAGGTGTAAATCTATGATTAAACGGCCGGGCGAGGGAAGTGTCGTGAGTGTTGGTGGGTGTGGCCTTGCTACGCGAGTGTGTAAAAACGCGCACTTAGTAAAAAACGGATCTCTGAATACGGCCCGTTGTCCATAGAAACCAATCAAATTTTAGCTGACATTCTCTAGTATGTAATAGGAAGTTAAGAGCTACAATTTGATTGGTTGCTATGGGCAACAGCTCCATTCTTCCTATTCCACAGTTTAATAAATGTAGCCTGAAATGTTAACAACATTCAGTAACAATTTGAGCAAACTAATTTTGAAAGCATACATGCTCACACACACACACACACACACACACACACACTATTGTCATTTTGTTAGAGACTAAAGTAAATTTATCTGAAAATCCCTATCTGAATAAACCTCTATCAGCGAGAGAAGAAATTTCATAATCTGTAATTGCATCTGCAGGAGAAAGACCTTGTAGGAAATCAGGAACTTGACAATCTCAGTTGTAATACATCAAATTCACCTACTGAGATTTTCCATTAGCAACACAGTAAGACAGGACTAACCTGAAATGCAATGCCAAAAAAGTGCAAAAAACAAGAAAACACAACATGCTTTATTTAAATGAATTTGTCTACTCAAAAAAATAGAATACTTACTTGCAAATGCTTTTTTTTATTTTAGTATGACAAAAGAAGGGAAAACAGAAAAATGCTTTCTATCCTTTTCATTGATTAATCCAACTTATTGTGTCATATATTTTTATGTACCTACTAAAATAGCTTCCATATCGCATCTGTGGAGACGTAACAAGCAAACAATACAGTATATGAACCTGGACTTAAATAAGATTATAAAGCATCTGCTGAGTGCACTAATAATATAACCCATTTCTAAGCTGAGAAATAACTCACTTGTCTTAAATAATAGGCTCTAGCAAGTCTGCAAATCTGCATAATGCTCTACAAATGGGGATTTCATAAAAATACATTCTCACATATACAGCACAGCGGATAGTGTCTAAATGAAAGCGATTATTATATTGGTAATTGAAGAACATAAAAAAGTTGGAATGATGTATTATTAAATCCCAGATCACAAAGGACCTGATTCACACTTAAGAAGAAGCTGAATCTCCGGGTGTATATTTTAAGCAACGGATAAACTGCGCATCAGCAGAACACAAAGTTACGCATGAGACCCGGTTGTTACACACAGGAATCCATTATGCACGGACTTCAACTCCGTTCTTAAGTGAGATAAGTAAGAAGGCGCGTGCCAATCCTCCTCAAGAAGGGAGTTAAGAAGAGCATGTGGGTGGAGGCATTTAAATTTGGCATGAAGGGCGTGGTTTGCTAAATACGCATGTTGCCAGGTAAGCAATTTAAGCAGAGACACACACACGGAGAGTTAAGGCAGCCCTATGGACGCGGAAGTCAGTTCAAATTCGTAGGAACAATGGGAGTTGCCCTGCCGCTTAGGTGCGTATTTTTACGAATCCGTGCGTGCTTATTTCATTCTTATCTGTGAATAGTCCAAAGCCTCAAAGAGCTTGTAAATATATTATGCTGAAAGCTTTTAAACATATAAAAGTAGATAACAGGCATCAAAAGGATTTTTAGAACAAGAGAGCAAATTGAAAGGTCATTTTATTTAATACAATATGCTAAATAATTCTTGCTCGTACGCTGTCCTTGGCCAAAATGAGCTACCAAGAGCTACCGCATGAGTGCGCATGTGTCCCCCAAATGGCTCTCAGCGTGGTTCTGGGTCCAGGCTTCTGTAATGGAAACCTCTCCGACAGTGGGGCACGACCGGGCAGCACGCACAAAGCTTGAATGCATGGGAGAGGTTTGCTGATCATGCAGTATGGGCTTGGTTACGCCCCTGGGATCAAATCCACACTTAAGAAAACCAGTTGATTTACACACATAAGTCTGCTGGTAATTAGTAGCTCATATGCGCAGTACCAAAAAGGGAAGAGGAATAAGGAATGTTGTAGGAGTCAAGTCAACATTCCATCCTCATCCTTACCTGAGGAGAAGACGATTTGCTTGGCCACCAGTGACTTTTCTCCTTACAAATGATAATCATGGACAACTGGGAGGATCCAGAGATTTAATGAACTTGTGGTTGTTTCAGTCATATTATGTCTGATTTTCCACACTGTGCAAGCTCAGAGGTGCACGTGAACTTGTGCTAACAGATCGGGACACATCCAAGCCCACCCAGTCTATAGACCATTGGCATTGCCAGCAGAGGGGCTGGTTGGAGTGCACAAGTGAGCCTTCCCTCTTAATATGTACCCAGTCTATAGACGATTGGCATTGCCGGCAGAGGGGCTGGTTAGAGTGCACAAGTGAACCTTCCCTCTTAATATGTACCCAGTCTGTGACTTTCCATCAGTTTGAGATGGAAAATCTTAAGGCCACTCCTGGCTGACGGCTGTGTGTCGATATGAGTAGCAGTGGTCACAGAGTGAAGACATGGTTGCCTTTATAATGGGATGCTATGATATAACCGCCAGCTGAATGGCGGCTTTGTCATTGCTCTAAACCATATGGAAATAAAAAATTGCTATTGGGAACAGGAACCTATTTCCACATTCCCCAAATCCCCATTCCCCAAAGCTACAGACTGTGGCGGCTATATTAGGATTAGATTGTGGCGGGTTTAAGGTTAGGGTTAAGGGTCAGGGGGGGTTGAGTTTAGGCTGTGGTACATGGAGGGTTATGGTTAGGCTGCTATAACAGAAGGGTAAGGGTTAGGTTAAATTACCTTTTGCCGTTGACATTGTTCAGTGCTCGGTCGGCCGCTGTGGAGAAGAATTCTTCATGGGGGTGTCTCGCAGAAACAAGCGCTTCTAAAACCCACTCCTGGATAACGCAGCCCTGCACTCACAATACCTCAGTCTTTAATCTGGGTTCATGAGTCTGGATCTAATGCTGTAAATGTTAATTCTAATGTCTCAAAATTGAATTGAAGCTTATGTCTGAATTTTTTAGAATTGCCCCCGCTGCACCCAAGCTGCTTGCCAGATTTTAAAAACTTTTTAATTTATTCTTTTCCAATTAAAGGAGGGAAACGCAACCAATCATACCTTTAACATAAAAATACACTGCTGTTTTAAAGTGGACCCAGTGACCCCAGCTGGCGTTTCTTGTTTGAAATCAATGCTCATACTATCATTTCAGTAGACAGCAGTGATATTTTCAGAGACATGAAGCAAAACTATTAATCATTGGTTACTAAATTAAAACAGCAAATCCTTGTGTGCACTGTTTATTTTGTCCTCTCCAGTCTGCTGGTGACCACCACCTCAACTCCAACCTGATAACTACCTCTCACTCCCGCATCCAACACTTCTCCCAGGTCGCCCCTCTGCACTGTAACAACCTGCCACAACCTATCAGGCAATCCAGCACCCTCCAGTCCTTTAAATGCTCCCTCAAAACCCACTTCTTCAGGCTAGCCTACCCTTCCTCCATCTAAGCTTACCTGCCCTTCCCATCTTCATCGCTGTCTGCTGTTTGTTCACCCGCTCACACTTAGCATGTTAGCTCTTATGATCAGGGTCCTACTCCCTTCTGTCATCACTCTTCTACGTTGTCCTCATTAACTCCCACCTTTTCTCTCTACTGTCTATTTCTCTCCTTATTCATCTGCTCCTACTCATATATCCAGCACCTTTATCTTCCATATATATTGTTCTGTTATTTTTGTACTGTATTTTATTTTTGCATTGTACCTAAGCTTATTGTATTCCTTATTCATTTGAACTTGTACTCTGTCTGTTAATTGTGTTGTCTATGTAACTTTTGCCTTTGTATGGCGCTGCAGATACCGTGTGGCGCCTTATACATAAATGTTATTATTATTATTATTATTATTATTAATAATAATAATAATAATAATAATAATAATGATGATAATGGGCCTGATCCAGACTCCCGCACGTTTTGCGTGCATGCGGGAGTCTGTAATTACGCAAGACGGAGGGAAGTGCACACCCCCTGTCACTCCCCTCTGTCGTGCGAGCTTTATGGCAGATTACGCTGCCATAAGCCTGCCTTAAATGGGACGTACGGATCAGCGTTCTGTACAACCGCTGATCCGCTGCAGTGTGGGAGCCCCCTCCCACACTGTACAATTTAAATGCTTCCCCCGCCCGCTTTAGCAGGTGGAAGGGAAGCACAGCACATTTCCACGGAAATGGGCTCGGACGGAACAAAGTTACTATAGTAACCCTAGCGTAACATATGGAGGGCACATGCGTGCGTAAGTGTCCTGCCGTTATTAAATCTGAATCCGGTCCAATGTCACAAGTCTTCTATAAGGAAGGTGCATTATCAGCAAGGTAGTCCATAAAACTTAAGCTTTTCTCTTTATTTTTCAATGCACATAAAAAATGTCACTCACAATAATCTCACACTCACTGTACCTCAGAAGCTGCTGTGAAGGCAACAATGGCAATTTAGAAAAACGCTTACAGCAGGCCGCCAGTTACAATCCTGTGAGATAAGGTAAGGGATTAGAGAAACATTCTTGTGAACGCTTTGAAATGGCTTTGTAATAAAGAACACAATCATGAAGTGAAGTTTATGAATATTTACAATATAAAAAGTTTGACAGCCAAAGTTTTAGTTAATTCTATGCCAAAACGAGACAAGGGATTTTGGAACAAATTTTGTATGTAAACCGCCTGATTACCAGCCTTTTCTTCTCACACAATTACTGGACTTGAAAGCCATGACTGTGGTAGGTTCCATATATTGTAATAATTTAAATTATGTTACATACCTCTTAAAATCAGCACAATACATGATGACAGGGCTATATACAGTTACAAGCACTAATCTACATCCTGCTTCCTTCTCCCCTCGGCTGGATGAGGTTTCGGTGACTTCCGCCTCCATAGGGCACCCTTATCTCTACAGGCCTGATCCAGACCTAAACTCATGAAACGCTCATGTGCGTAGCGTATTTACACCAGCATATCTACCATGCACTCCCATAGGAACTCCCCTTGGTCGTACTTAACTTTACTGATCGTAACCGCGGGTGTCTGTAAGCTCCTTGCATAGTTACGACGCTTAGCACGCCCATACTGTAGAATTTAAATGCCTCACCCCGCCCTCGGTGCGTATTTACGAGTTTCGTATGGCAGGCACGCCCCTTCGAGTGTTGTTACAAAGCTGGTACGCTCAAGGCCCATACGCTCAGAATTTCGTAGCGTAACATGAGCGTAACATCTGCCCCAAGCATGCGCAGTAAGTACAAATGGCCGTTTTTACGCTTACGACCATCGGAAAAAAGCCCCCGAGCGTAGGTCTGGATCAGGCCCATTTACTGTAAAGCAGGGTTGCCGACTCTCCCGGAATATGCAAACCACGGCCCCAAGTCCCGTCTAGCAACACTGCTGTTTCTAGTGTTGCTATGGACAGAGCCCAGCCCCCACTCCTAGTTTTAGTAAGAAAAGGAGCATTCATGGTTAGGGGGTGGGGCATGGGAAGCGATTTGCATAAATCACATCATCAAGCCCCACCCCCATGCAAGGGTGGTATATAAAAGGAAAGTGAGAGCTAGAATCTGATTGGTTGCTTTGTGCAACATCTCCACTTTTACAAACCTGCAGCTTAGTAAATCTGTTCCGATGTATTAGACAGCACAGGGAACAGGCTGATTGAGCATAACTACCCCTGTCCATGGTGCTGAAATGCTTTCTCAGACCCTCCAACATGACCCATTCCATTAGGTACAGTTTACTTCGTTCCTGAGCTTCCAACTGTCAGTCATCTGGTTTAAATGAATTAACTGATATTTACTATTTGCCTCTACAACACAGGAGGTTACCATAGTAACTGACAGTTGGAAACTGAAGAGCAGAGTATTTTGTACCTAATGGAATGGGTCATGTTGGAGGGTATGCTTTTTTGCTATGATGCCTACTAAATCTACCACATGAGCAGGAGTATAACTAATACTAGAGGAAGAAGCCAGGGAGATGCCCTTACCCCATGCTGGCATTAAAATTATAATTCTGTGTCAGAGATGCAAGAAAGTAAATTAAGAATATTTAATATTCTAAATTATATTTTAAACTTAAACATTTTAATATAGCCAATAGTTAGTCAGTTGTACTGGATAAACGATGTTGTGAGCTTGTACTAGAATTTTATAGCTTGTAATAATATTAGACTGTAAGTTCTCACAAGCGTGTCCTCTTTATTTCCTTACCTACGTCAGCTTCTAACCGCTTCAGCTGCTATGAACTTGTCTGCTATTCCAACAGCCTAAGCACTGACTCACCTTGCACTGATTATTGGGATATAATGACTACGTTAAACTAGATATGTATTGTATTAGAGACCCATAAATATTGGTGTCATTGTACAGCGGTAAATAATAAATAAAAAAAGGATAAAAATAATTCACTAGAAACCAGGGACATTCCTGAAAGGCCACAGAAACATATATTTTTTTATTGTGATTAAATGAGTGGCATCAACTCCAAAAATGGAAACAAAAACTTACCCTAACGCCGCTAAGTGAGTAAATGTTGTAGATACACGGTAAAAATGGTCCCTGGTGCCTGCTCTAAAGAGATCTGGTAATTCTGGGCTTGATTCAGAAGGGGACTTATGCAAGTTATTTGCTTAAGTCCACTCCACATGTAACATTGGAACGTGTCCGTGGCAGATGTTACGCGTCGGAAAGTTCCGTCCGGATGCATTTCCATAAAAGGGGTCTGCATGTCATTTCTGCATACCTACACTGCACCATATAGGCGGAGTTAGGCATGCTAATTAAGCACTGGGGGTGGGGAGAGGCGGTTCTGCACGAATCTGCATTCATACGAACAGAAATGTGAGCGTATAATTTAAGGTAGGGTTCTGGACACTTAAATGTCCAGAACTCCGTAAGAAGGAGGGGGTGACAGTGGCTTGCACACTTTCACGGTTTCAATATTGGGTGAACCTGTCACGGGTTCCGGGAGCAAGGATGACTGAGCGGATTGGTAGGAGAAATGAACAGGTTTAATGATGTGTCTGTACATAAACAAATAATGCAATGATACATAGTTCAAGAGTCTTGCGATGGTGTGAACAAACAGAGAGTTCTGGAAGGTAGCTGTCCGACAGAGCCAGATGACGTGTGGCAACCGAACCACGTGGGTTAGAATCCAGTAGGGCCAGATGACGTGTGACAACCAAAAGGATGGTGAGAGTCAGGCTGAACTGGACTGGAATGAGGCTTGAACCGGACTGGAGAACAACCAGGACCAGACTGAAGTGAAGATAGGACCGGACTGGAGTTGCAGACAGGACCGGACTGGAGTTGCAGACAGGACCGGAATGGAGTTGCAGACAGGACCAGACTGGAGAGCAGGCATGACCAGGCAATGGATCAGGCAGGACCAGGATCAGACCATGCAATGGATCAGGCAGGACCAGGATCAGACCAGGCAATGGATCAGGCAGGACCAGGATCAGACCAGGCAATGGATCAGGATCAGGATACCAGCAAAGCAGGAGAACCAGGAACCTTGGTAGACCGAGTTGTTCTGGCACCGCGAGTTGTTCTGGCACAGAGGAGAGAGTGAGCAGAGTTTAAATAGGGCGCCTTACCCTCAGATTGGCTGGAGGACTGAACTGGTGACTCCTCATTGGTGCTGCAGATCATGTGATGGAATCCAAGATGGCCGCGCCCATGGAACGTGGGATGCCAAGACTGCAGTGATGGTGATTGTGGGAACTGTCACTGTGACAGTCTCTGTTGTGAACCTGGGCCGCGGGAGTGAGCTGCAGCAAGCCGGAGTGGGTAAGAGCAGCACTTGCTGCAGCGTTTTGTGATACACCCCCTCCTCCATGCTTACGTTTAGATTTGCGTGCGTACAGGATTCGCACGCATATCACAATCAGGTCCTCTATACGCATATCTTTGCACAGCTTCTGTGAAAGCCAGAAAAACAATGGCTTCATCACTGCAGTAGTTTAAGGATTATTTTCAGAAACAGCGCAAAATAATAGCGTTTATAAAAATATGATATCTATATAAATTAGGCTGTACAAATATTTCTTATAAACAAGCCGTTCTGACCGTTCAGGCAATTCACATTGTTACAACTCATCACCAATAATAGCACCAATTAAATGGTTTAGGAACATTTTACCAGTCTATGTTACAGCTACAATTATTTTCAGGGACTATTTAACAAAGGGTAAAGGACATTATTGTCAGCTATAATAAGCTCCACAGCAGAGAATCACAAAGCAAAGTGCTACATTAACTCTTACTAATCTTTTTTGTTTTATTTTATTTTTTAATGATTTGTTGATTTTTCACACAAATATACAGTGTTACATCATAAATATGTATGCATAATGCTTCTTGTTACAGATAAGGAGATAAGTAGGAGATGCCATGTGTAACATTAAACCTGAAATACATACTAATCATGGCCGTCACTAGGGAGAAGACAAGCTGAGGTCAAGGGTCATAGAAAAGATATTGTGGCCTGATGGCAAAACAATTCCAACAGGGTAACAATGATCAATGGAGTTCTTACAGGTAAGGCACAGTAATATTACCTTGCTAAGGCAAAGAGCACTGCAATTAAGTGCCTTTAATAGCAGATTTACAACTAATACAATATAACTCCAATGGCGATGATCCAGAACTCGGCATACACTTTGTGTTTGCCCGTACAACGGCATGTTTCACAACTGTGCAGCAGACTCCTGAAGTCACGAAGATTTGACAACAGGTAAGCTCCTAGCCCTACCCTTAACCCCTCCTAAGTTTCCCACAGAATAACCCTAACCTTCCCCTTCAGCCCTAACCTTAACTTTCCACTTCTTCAGTCCTAACCCTCCATGTCCTGCAGCATAACCCCAACCTTTCCTTTAATGCCTAACCCTTCCTTCCGGAATCTTAACCCTAACCGTCCCTTCTTTAGGCTTAACCCTAACCTGAGCCCATCACAGCCTCTCTCTATTAGAGAGGTAATTTCATCCCCACTGGAGTTTATCCTAACGATGCAGCATATTTTCAAGACTGTGCTTGCGATTAGAAACCCGACCTGCATTACACTGCACTCATACACGCAACACTCTGGTTCCCAGTGGATCTACTTGATAGAGTTCCCATAACTCTCTGCTAACTATATGCACACCCTGGTAAGATGTTACAGTGTGCGGTCACCAGTGCGATGGTCTGGTTTGCGACAAACCATTGTGCAGAATTTGCCAGCAGTCTCCGTTTTCTACTTCGGCGGTGATGCAACTTCCACAGTCACAAAGAGTGAGCTGCCAAATAGTAAGAACCTGCATCCTAGCCCTACCCGTAACCCTCCCCTAAACCTCTGTTTTCTGCAGCCTTACCCTAACCTTCCTCTCTTGAGCCCCAACCCTAACCCTTCATGTCCACCAGCCTTACCCTAACCCTACCCTTAAGCTCTAACTCTATCTCTAACCCTCCCTTCTAGAACCCTAACAGTAACCTGAGCCCACAGCAACCACCACAGCCATTCGCTATTTGGAACAGGTAGAAATAGTTACATGTTCCCAATATCAAATTTCAACACATTCTGTTGGCACATATTAAATCTGCTTCCTTCAGCATTTCTACATGGTTTTACAGATTTTTTTTTTTTTGCTATTGCTCCCAACTCTGTATTCAGTGAACTGGATCCAGACATACAATTCTCTCCCATTTCCATGAGTTTGGATCGGATATTGTAGCATGAGTTGGGAATCTTAAGGTACCATATGGACACAGTACAGTATGTTTATATTTACATATAGCAGCTGCTGAGGAAATATAATATATGAAAAAAAACAGTGCTCAGGACTGTCTTAAGCTTCCATCCTCTGAGTTCACTATGCATGCCACCAGGGTCACCATCAGGGGGAAGAGACGAGACTATTGTCTTAGAGACATCGATGCTAGCTCTGCAGCAGCAGGTATCGGTAGAATGGGAACTCCCTGTGCATTGGCCCGATGTTACTGCAGGTCAACGGTGCTCCACCTATATGTGACGTCAAGGGGCGGAGCGCAACGGATTTGTCCTGGGCCCCAACAGTTCTGGGAGGCACGGGTTCCAAACGCTAAAAAAATCTAATCTTGGGATCTGGTCCGATTTGTCTAAAACCTGCCTGACACACAGCTGAAAACAAAGGAAAGTGCAATGATGAGTTACAGCCTGTGATTCTCATGGCTTGTAGTCTACAGACAACAGTGAAATGACAAAGGGAAACATAAGAACATAGGAACAGATCCAGAACTATTAACGCCTCGCACGTTATTTGTCCCCTGACAAGTAACATTGACGCATGCGCGCACCAGATGTTCTACAAGCGTGCCTTCTTGCATACAAAGCTCAGTTCCATACGTTAGAAGGTACAATGAAGGGGCCCTTCGGTTACCCATGCCATATCCCAGCCATACAGACAGGGCTAGGCATGCAAATGAAGGGGCGGGGAAGACTACTTACGCATTGATCCACGTCCGTACAGACATAGATCATTGTGTAAATGTAAAGGTAGGGTTGAGGCCATGTAAGTGTCCAGAATAGCTTCCGATAGTGGGGAGAGATAAGGGCGTACATTTCCCTCTTCCTTGTGTAATTTCAGACCCCCGTGGGTACATAAAGCGTGCAGTGCTCTGGATCCAGCACATAATGTAGCTCCTTTTCCTAGATATTAAATTAGACACAAATGACCTCTACGGCTTTATAAGAACACAGGAAAATCAGAACTATGGAGGCTCTATGCGACACCATGCACCAACTGTCACACAACTGTGCCCAGTGTTAGAGAGCAGTGCATGGACTTGCAGCAAATGCAGGCAATTGTTTTACACATATAGGGCCGGTTTCCCGATATATGCACAGTATCTTTTTCATGTAATCTACGTAACTTTTCGTTACGTAGATTGCGTATAGGCGGTCTGAAAGATCGCAAACAATTTAATCATCTGGTAATTGGATATAATGACATTTTTTCCTTTAATGCTTAATGTGTGTTTTATCATGGATTGTTTCATTAACAGCTGGCAGTGGAAAAAAAAACCGTAGAAAAAAGGTAATTGTAATTAGCGGTCTGTTCAGCAGCTAAAAATAAATCACAAAACATGATGCAAGCAGCTGCTCTTACCAATCTCTCTCTCTGCATTATAGAGGTTTATTTATCTATTAAGGTCATTTTATATATGTGGAAGTAGCTCAGTATATTACCTCCATTGGTAGACCCAGTGCAGCGGTGACACGGATCTCTGAATACAGCCCTACGTGTGTATTTTTACAGTCAGTTAAACTGCACATGCCCAGATCCCAAAAATACGCACGGAAACCATGGCCGACTGATTCACATACACGGACGTCTGATTTAGGACTGATGCACACAGTGGCACGTAACGAGTACCACGTGCGTGGCTAGACGGGCAAGACTCTTAATGCAAATGAACAGCACACGGGCTACTAATGTAGAGTATGTGCGTGCCAACAGAGTTAGGACTGATTCACAAGCAGGAGAGCCTTGCGGAAGCTAACATACGCACAGGAAAAGTTAAGGTAGCCCTTGACCACTCGTAAGTTGTTGAATTGTATTGTTTGCTGTGAGGCCATGCGTCTTCTCTTACTTAGTTCAGACCACACCTGCTGCGTGTTTATAATCAATGGATGTGTGTTTTTAAATTAAACAAATAAAGTCTCGTTTATTAATTCCTATGCAGATTTTACATTTTGTGCAAGAATTTAACATTTTAAAGGTGCCATTACTGTTTAGCTTTTGTGAAGGTATTTTTTTATTTTATTACTTTCAAATTTGTGAACAAACACCATTACTTTCACTTATATTTCACTGTCTTGGTTGTTTGTGTTGTTTTTCTTTTTTAAATGCTTATTTTTAAAATGTTTTA
>WWET01001268.1:201256-220341 GCA_011038615.1 Limnodynastes dumerilii
CCTGTGTGTCCAGCCATGCTTTCTGCTCAATCTTGTCTGTCTAGTCAGCATTCTGCCCCCTCCTTATGTGTGTCCGTTCAGTCAGCCTACTTCCCCCTCCTTATGTGTGTCCAGCCAGCCTTCTGCCCCTTCTTGTGATTCCAGCCAGCCTTCTGCCCCCTCCATTTGTGTCTAGCCATCCTTTTTGCCCACTCCTTATGTGTCTGGACTGTATTCTGCCCCCTTCCGTCCAGCAAGTCAGCCACTTATTTCTTTAATTAATTTCTAAGCTATTTTGAAGTTTTCTCTCCACTTCTTCCGTTCTTCGCTGCGCACTCTCTATGCAGGGATGATACTGACATGGCATTAGGTCACACCAGCATCATCATGATGATTAAGCACAGTGACACATAAACAGCGACACATACACAAGGGTCCCAAAATGCTTTGACTGCTTGGGCCGGGCAACAGTGCTCAAGAGCCCATAGATTTGAGGGGCTCTGGGCAGCTGCTCAGTATTTCTAACGGGAAAGAATAACCTCAATGTGCACAATAGGTTCTCTCTCTGCAGACCCATCCAGACTTCTGTACTTACACCAATTTCCGCACACTTGAGTTACAAGGTAGGTAGGTCCTGGCTATTGGAAGTCTGTACGTGGGAGTAGGAATGGTCAAAATGCAAACACACAAGATGTCTAATGTCTAAATAATGCGACATAGCCTTATGGATCTATCCAAACCATTTACTTAGGTCTGAGTCGCATTAAAAAGTCTGGATCCAGCCCTATGTTTTCATGAGGTACATTGGACTTTGTTGGTATTTTGCAATGGCTGGTATGTACCTATTGCTGTGAAGAGGATGGGATCAGGCTATGAACTGGGAGAAGAGGGGGGATGTCAACAACAAAAGAATCTATAACCTGAATCAGTCACCTTTTCTTGTCTGTCGAGTTACAATGATATGTAATGCTGACATAAGCCTGGAGCATGGCTTTACGCTGACTGAATTAAGCTCGACCGCTCAGAGGCTTTGCTCGTGACATATCTATCCAATAAACACTAATTGCCTCCTTGTTGTTTTATTCCCTTGGAAGCTACGGTAATGTTTATTTTGTCTAGAAGTGTTTCTATAGTTACCTGGTTTATGATCATTTCCAGTTAAAGTGTTTATTTTGATGAATCAGTAGTTGATCTCTGATGTTATCATATGCTGGGGAGCACCATCAGATGTTTCCAAGCAGAGAGACGGCCACTCACATGTCAGTGTAGTCAGGTTATACAAGCTGTCTGCGGGATTAACCACATCTGACTGCTCACAGCACACACTATACATCTGCAGCCTAATAAACTGTGTGATAAACACCTGTCTCTATTGCCATAGTCATGATGGATGAAATAAGACTGAGCAGGTGACGGCTGTGTGCTGTATACCGGCTTTAATTGTATTTGTATACTTGCATTTCTACAACAGTGATTGTCAGCAATGAATCTGATCACGACCTCCATGTGTTTTCTGTACGCACTGAGGTCTGTAAGTCTGCATGCGAGAGTGCAGTAAACTCCCCTGTTACTCTCCGCTCACTTACAGAGTTCTTGACACTTATGCGTCCATAACCCTACCTTCAATTATCCGACGGAGCGAAGATCTGTATGGAAGTGCATACCGCCGCCCATGGCATTGTGTGGGGGTGGGGATAGGCATGCACACTTCATAGGATAGTAGGATATCCGTAGTGTAACATCTGCCACATGGATGTGCACTGCCAGAAAAATAGCAGCTTGCAAAGGTCGGGTGTCGTTAGTAATTTATGATCAGGCCTAATGCTCCTAATTCATATTTCGGTACAGAAGGGAACTAACGCAATTCATTTGCGTAAGTCCCCTTCAAATGTAACATCGGCGCATCCGCACGCCAGATGTAACGTGTCGGAAGGGCTTCATATGGAACACAGTTCCATATGGAAGCCAGGGTTAGTCATGCTAATTAAGTGCTGGGGGTAGGGAGAGGCAGTTCCACATGGATCAGCATTCGTGCGGACACAGATCCGTGCGGTAAAGTAGGGTTCTGGACACTTATATGTCCAGAACTCCGAAGAAGGAGGGGCATGCTGTACCCCCCTCCATACTTAAGTACAGCTCTCCGTGTATATGTAAGTCGCACAGAGATCTGAATCAGGTCCAATGTCTTTAAGAATGGAGAAGCCTGACTGACATTCTGACTGACAGAGCTGGGAATTAGTAGTCAGCTTCAGGGAAGCCCAGGGCCCAGCAGGCTGGCGGGAGTATGATTTTACCAGGCAGTGGTGGAAGTGATGTGTGATACAAGACTGTCTGGCAATCACAAGCATCATCTTACAACACCATTGGGTCAGCGTCGGTGCACCTGCCACGGAAGCACTGATTTGGGCTTTCAGTCTCCCCTCAAAAAAATAATTATGTAAATAATATATTTAAAAAATTTATATTTTCTAAGTATTCTGATTTAAAGAAAAATGTTTAATTGTCACAAATTAATTGTAAATTCTAATTAAAGGTTTTACACTAATTGAACCTCATCCAGACATTTGCACATGTTAAATACATATAGAGGGCTGGAAGTCTACATGCAAGAGGAAAGTACTATCCTACATCAGGTGACCTCTCATGTGCACACTATGGATGCCACAAGTCTACTGGAAATTGGTACTGCGCATGTGCAGTACCAATACCTCTGCATCGGGAGGGCTAAGCCCTTATGTACAATCCAGTATTCCGCACGTAGGAGAGCAGGGGGGGGCTAGCATACGGGATTTAGAACTAACTGTTGCCTCTGCATCGGGAGGGCTAAGCCCTTATGTACAATCCAGTATTCCGCACGTAGGAGAGCAGGGGGGGGGCTAGCATACGGAATTTAGCACGGTCCTAAATCCCTAGCGCTTGTGTCTACATCACCATAACCGCATGCACATATGTTCCAGGCATGCACAAAGAAAAAGAGTGCAGACCCAACGGGCATATGTTCAGATCCGGATCTTACATAGCTGTATAACCAAAGTAAACGTCAATGATTTCAAATTCAGAACTAATGCGCCACCTACTGGTTAAAGTTAGGATATATGTTAAAAAAAAAATCCTACAGTTGTTTACACTTTTATTTGCATTAAGGTAAATTTCAAATGAATATGATTATTGTATGGGGAGTAACTTAATCTTGGTAGCCCTGATTCAGACTTACATGCTGTTTATTAGGCATACATTATTAGGTACGGTTAAACTGCACATGTGTAGTAACTTTATTTATGCTATTTATTTAAGTTATTTTGGATTTCAGCACAGAAATCTATTAGGCATGTATTTCAACTCTGTGCTTATTAAGATACATAAGAAGGGGTTTGTCAATCCTCCGTAAAAAGAAAGTTAAGAAAAATGGGTGGGCGGGAGGCAATTAAATGTCCTATTAAAGTCCCGGTTCACAATGTACGCTCATACTTAAGCAACTTAAGCACAAATATACGCACAGACAGTTATGGTTGTCCTATGTATGCGAAGTCAGCTATAATCCGTAAGAACGAGGTGAATGTCATAGGAGTTGACTTGAAACTTAGCTGCATATTTTTGAAAATCCGCATGTACTTAATTTCTGCTTAAGTCTGAATCTGGTCTGGTGACTGTATGTATGAGTAACATAGAAGTAGTTTTGGGGTGAATGGCAGGTGGGATCTTTTACTAAATGCATAGGGCTGGATCCGGACTTAAGAAGGAGCTTGAAATCCAGGCCCGTATTCAGAGTACCTGATGTATAATATATACGTCCGGTGTTTAGCAGACATCTTTCAGGCTGCATTTACACAATCTACGTAAGAAAAAAAATACATAAATTATGTTTAAAAATTACTACGCATGCGCAGTAGTAAAAATCGCTAAACACCGAACGTATATGTTATACTTTCGGTACTCTGAATACGAGCCTCAGAGTGGAAAGTTACTCCTGGGCTAAACCATGCTGATTGCAGGGGAGTCATATTTCATCTGTTGCAAACAGTATTAGAGTTGAGAGGTGATGTTTCCTATCCCAAGTCTAAATAACAGTGTGATAGTAAAGCTGGTCAGTATCTGTGTGCAGGAAGCAATTCAAAGATAAATCCCTGCATGCAAAGAATACAATTACCTTGACTCCCCCTGAAATCAACATGGTTTAGCCCAGGAGTAACTTTCCTCTCTTATGACTTTAAGTTCTTATTTTAAGAAGATTCTTAAGTGTGAATCAGGTCCTTAATTTCATGCTCCTTCTTAAGTCTGGATCCAGCCCATAGTTTTCATTACATAGAGAAATGTATGTACAGACTTTTAAAAACTTAGAGGGCCAAATACAGATTATCTAGTGCAACTCTGGACACATCTTTTCAAGCAAACAGCCGGTGATTAAATTCCTTCTAAAAGATTTACATTTCTGAAAATATCCTCACATACACTAAGCAGTCAAAAGGTTAAATCCCTTATTGATTATACATTTTTACCACTTTAAATATAATTTCTCAAGCTGGGGATGAATATTAATTACCAGACACAACAATGTTTAAGCTGTCAGTGAAGTGTTTCCAGTTGAAGGACTCTAGAGGATTAAGAATCGGAAGAATTTTCCATGCAGCACTTTCCCTTATTTAAAGCTCAGAGATTTAGATCTTAGAATACTACTATATTTTAAGATTAGATTAGTTATTGCAGTCAAAGCCACAAAACTTTCATTTCTATAGTGAAAGAAGGCTTTTTAAGTAATTTGAAAGTCACAAGGTGCATGGGAAGACTCTTAGTCAGATAACAGCTACAACTATGCTTTCATATTTTAAGCACCCTAAGAGCTTGCACTCAATGAATACTGGGGCTAGGGCATAAAGTTAAGCATAGGATAATAACAGTGAGATCAGAAATACATTATAAGTAAAGTATCATAACTTAGACGATATATGAAGAGATAAAGGATTATTCAATTTGCAGTTGCGTTTCACCAATACTACAAAAACCCTTTAATTATAGTTATGTTTCCGCCTTCTTTGTCTAGGGATGTAATATACTGGTCAGGTGGCCAATATGATAATCATAGGCCATTACAAGTACAGGGGTTTAAGTGCTTAATGTGTGAGACCTCTTGTAGGGTCTGGGACAAAAAGCCTGGGTCCTGGCACTCTGCCCCTCTGTTGTCACATATTGGCGGAGCGGCGTAGACTGCCAGATTGATGCACAGGGAGGGTTTGACACTGTGCATCAGTCCTCTGTTGTACAGCCTGGTGCAGGCATAAGCAGGAAATGGGTGAGTATATCACCAATTCGCAGGCGCTGGTGTTAGGTGACAGGGAGGGCCCTCTATCTGTCCCAGTAGTGTGTGTCCACCCCCCAGGGGTCCTGCCAATGAGCAGGACATGATATTGTATTGGATCTTGAAATCCTATTGTGTTGGGTTCAGATCTCCAAATGCAGCATGAGCAAGGATCCAATATAGTCTCCAAACTGCTTCAACCACGAATGCTTCCATAACCACTCCCCTCGCTCAAACGAATTTCAAACGAATTTCTGATTCCAGGACTCTACCTTAAGATTTCCGATTCGTTGGCACATAAAATGGCGTTGAATCGCACTTTGATTTCATGCCTGTAAATTATAATGTGAAGCCCTTCCTACAAAATCAACAATGGAAGCTGACCGAAGTGTTATTAGTCGGATGTCTGGATCAAGCAAATTGTGTTCTGATTGGTTCGCTTGTATGACTGCACAGTTCCCTCAACACAAATTCCATTCTAGTGTAAATTATCAAAATATTATAATGTCTTTAGTCAAAATTTCAAACCCGTAGCTTAGTAAATCTGGCCCTAAGAGATTATTGTGCTAGTATATTTCATTAGAAACATTTAATGACTACAGAGTTTATATCCTTTAACACTATTTTGAAACCTCCGCGTTTCAGCTCTGCAGTATAAAGTCTATTTTTACACTGAGACAGGGTGCCACAATACATCAGATGAATGACCACATAATCATTTTCAAGTCCATACAGTAAAAAAAAACTTTCAAACTTTCTTTTCTGTGGTGAAAATGTCAACTGAGAATTTGTGAATAGTTCAGGCTGTCAATAAAGCAGATTTTGGCTCAGAAGTCCAAAATGACAAGAGCTTGTTTTGTTTGTCATTTTGACATTAACAACGTTAATGTGCTGTTCCACAATGCAGAGCTGTGGTTACATGCACGTAGCGTTGAAAAGCTGTAAATAATTAAAGCAATTAGCGATGAGGTTTCCAGCGGTAAGATCAGTTGGTATTAAATGGCGGGTAAGCATCTGTCAGCTGTGTGTGTTATTTTCCACTGACTGAAAAATAAAAGTCTCATTTCCTTACTTGACATGGTTAAGTGAAAGGCTAACTGGTATATTAAAGCAAACATGATTGTGGATATGGTAACTTTAAAGGGTGTAATATATGTTATATAAAATTATAGACTTTGTGGGGGATTTTTTTTAAATAATCTGTGCATAACAAGGAATTTTATTAATGTCAATCACAAAGTTTAAGAAAAAAACAACTAGACCTCACAAGATTTTTTACTATGGTAATGGTGGCTATGCCCCTGCATCATACCTCCCAAGTGTCCCGATTACAGCGCCCACTGTACAACTTGTCCCGAGAGATCAGACTCTCAGGACAAAGTTGTTGTTTTTTTTTTGGTTTTTTTTAAAGCCCGTGCCACTCTGTATGTTGCTGTGCATGCTGCTGTATATGCCACTGTGTATGCCGCTGTATATGCTACTGTGTATGCCGCTGTACATGCGGCTGGGCTTTTCAAAGAACAGTACAGGTAAATTCATAGCTCTAACAGGAGCCCTGTAGGACCAAATCTGTTACTGTGAATGGCAGTGACCTAAACTATACGGTTACTGCCATTTTAGAAAACAGATCTGGTCCTAAAGGGCTACCGTAGGAGTCCTGTATTACCAGTACTGCATCACATGACTGCACCACCAAATGGAGAGAGGAAGCGTCAGAGAGAGGAAGCGCCGCGGAGGAAGGGAGAAGACATCAAAGGTGAGTAAGACATGGAGGTTGACCATAGTAAGGGGCAGACATGGAGGCTGACCATAGTAAGGGGCAGACATGGAGGCTGACCATAGTAAGGGGTAGACGTGGAGGCTGACCATAGTAAGGGGACGAAATGGAGGCTGGATATTATAAGGGGCAGACATGAAGGCTGGACATTATAAGGGGCAGACATGGAGGCCGCGATGATGGGGAAAATTTTTATGCGCGCCCTTTAGAGGTACCCAAAATAAAAATAAAAATGAGCAGAATTAGCTTTGTACCTCAAATAACACAGGTGCGAAGCTAATTGAAACGGGCCCATACACTTTGCAACTGCTGCAAATTCAGAAGAAGTTGATCCAGCGACATGTCAATATGAGAATCCTACTTCTCTGAAAGGTAATATTTTACACTCACCCCAACTCTTAATAATCCTCACCCTAAAATACCTATTCTATTGTCCTAACCTTAACCCACCATCTTCCGCAGCCTAACCTTAACCCTCCATCTCCTGCAGCCTAACCCTAACACTCTATGTCCCACAGCCTAAACCTAACCTTAACCCAGTGGTGTCATGGGGGGATGCGGGTGTCAATCTAAAAAGGAGTGACAGAGCCTCCTTTTCATCGCTTCCTTTGTGAATTAAAGTGTAGGAAAATGGTTTGCATTGCTGAAAGAGGATTGCGGTCACAGCACAGCGACAGTGTCTGGCCAGCTCAGTACAATAATAACAACCAGCCAGGCACTGTCACAGTCAGAGAACACAGCCCCTTCGCAGCTCCCTCCCATCTGAATCCCACTAGCATGACCCCAAGGTCACATCAGCATCATTCAGTGAGCAGAGAGCACGCCACGAAGGAGAAAAGATGATCAACAAGAAGACTGGTAAGGTGAAGACATATAATGGGGCTGGCTTCGAAGATGGCTGGGGTTTTATGGGTTTTATGGGGTGGTTGGAGACATATAATAGGGGCTGCAAGGATGGCATTGACATACAATAGGGGCTACAATGTGTTATGATGGTGGATCACACAGCACAGTAACTTGGAACTTGTAAGGTTTATTGCAGGATGACACAGATGGAACAGGAATGCAACACAGGGGTATGCAGGTAGCATAGAAATTAAGCACCGATAACAGATAGTAGACACAAGGATACTGGATATGCAAAGAGTCCAAAGGAGTCCACAGGAGAAATATGCAGGTGTAGTTAATCCACAGGAAGTGTGCAAGAAAGTCCAAATAAAGACCAGAGAGTAAGCAGCTTGGTTGGAATAGTTCAGGGATCCAAGAGAAGCGGAGACAGAAAAAAACAGATAACAGAACCACGGTTGAGAACAGAAAAGAATCAAGCAGCTAACAGGAAATAATGACCCACACCTAACTCTGGAAGGATGGGATAGAAAAACCCAGAGCACAGGTGTAGGATAACAAGCACATAACATGTGGCAGAGAGATTTTCAACAGCAGGGGCAGATAGTGGAAATGTCCACAATGGAAATAACTGGTTCAGGTCTGCCACTAGAGGCAAAAAAGGATACAGCAATCCAGGATGTAACACAATGATGATTGGGACATATGAAAGGAGCTGCAATGATGACTGGGACAAAAATGGGTTTTATAGGATGGCTGGAGACATATAAGGGGGTTATAAGGATGGCTGGGACATCAAAGGGGGGCTGCAAGGATGACTGGGACATACAAGAGGGGACTACATGGATGGCTGGGACATAAATGGGGGGCTGCAGGATGGCTGGGACATACAAAAGGGGCTGCAATATTGGCTTGGGGAGACTTTTTTAACTTTAACTTTAACATTTTTAAACTATAGAAATGTAAAAACATTTGTGCTGTGCATATGATATGGTAATTTAAAGGTGTAATTTTTATTTAGCTACTTTGTCATATTACTATTGCCATTACATTGAATAACTGGAATTATGATTTACAAGTTACATTCCAAAACACATTACTAAGGTCTGTTATAGAAAATGGTCCATGGGGGGTGACACCATGAGTAGCCGCACCGGATGACACCAACTCTAGTGTTGCCACTGTCTTAACCTACTATCTCCCGCAGCCTTACCCTAACCCTAAGCTTATATGTCCTGCAGCCTAACCCTAACGGTGCTCAAGCCCATCCCCTGTTTTTCCCCCCGGTGTCCATCCCTGCAGGCCCCGCCATTTCACTATCGGGAACGGGTTGTTTTGTACCCAGTGACAAGTTTCAAAGCTGCTAAAAACTTTGAACGTGGTACAGCTGCAATTCAGCTGGCAGCTGTATCATGTTTAAAATTTGTTTAAAATTTGTCCGTTCTAAGCGGCAACTGCATCCCCAGTATAATACACCACACAAAAATATGTTAGAGGTATGAAATTGTACCATCCACAGTGTATAGTCCTGTCCGCTTCAGACCTCTCTTTAAGCTCTTTACCCTCACCTTTAAGGCCATCTCCTCATCCACTGCTCCCTGCCTCTCATCCCACATCAACATGCACTTCCTGTCCTCTCTGTTCTGCCACTGTCTGACTTCCCTACTAATTATCACATCTCATGCCCATGTCCAGGACTTCTCCCGTGCTGCACCTCTGCACTGGAATGACCTCCCTTCTTCAGTCAGTCTCTCCTCCACATTGCAGGTCTTCAAGCACTTACTCAAAATACACCTGTTCAAGCTAGCTTACCCGTCCTCCACTTAACATCCTCACTGCACCCTACATCTATCACTTCTTTTGATTGTCTTATGTAAGTTCATCCCTCCCACTAAGTGTGTTAGCTCATGTGAGCAGGGCCCTCCATCCTAGTGTTGTTCCTTCCTCCGCCGCTCCCCCTCACTTTGTACTCTATTGTCTCCCTCTGCTACTCTTTTACCCCATCCCCACCTGGTGGCTCCCTCTCAACCTCTCACTGCGCTCTATCCCCTCCTCCCTGATCTTCCAAGCTTGACACCTCGCATTTTGCCTTGCAGTTTGACACTTCACATTTTGCCTTGTGTTCTGTGCTTGTTTCACCTTATTGTATTTTAGTGATATTTTTATATTTAAATTGTATTTTATTATGTACTATGCTGTCCATCCCAACCCTGTATGTCTGTACTGTATTCTGTTGTATTTTGTATGGCGCTGCGCCACCTTGTGGCACCTTATAAATAAACGATAATAATAAAAATAGTCAAAAAGTCATGAAGGAGAAGATAGCTAATGACAATGAAAAGGTGTGTACTGTACATCAGATACATAATATATATTTTATTAATATTATTTGAATAAATATCCTACATCTGTGCTGCTACAATGCAGGACTGTATTGTGTAGAAGCCCCTCCATCCTTTAAGAACATTTTATCCTTAATATGTATTAAAAAAATGTGTCTGTTTCAGGTGTACTGTATATATCTTTTAATATTAGAATAAATGACATTCTCAGGCAGGGAAATTGGATTTTGTGTAGTTTTTAACACAATACAATGTGTACATATATTGACAAAACACCTCAAAAGAAATTTTACAGATGCAGCTAAGAGTGGACGTCTGTGAAGTTCACTCCATTGACATTAGCCATTAATGAAGACAGAATCAGTCAATTACCAGAGTCTGTACAGGAACTAATCAAAGATATTCAACTAATGCATTCAAATGTCACACAGGTTGCATCAATAATGCGCTTCTTGTCTGGGTGTAGTCACATTCTATGTAAGTGCTTTAAGGAAAGTGTATATTATCAATGGTTGTGTTAACAAAAAATAATAATTACTAATCTAGACTGTGTGGCTACAGATGACCAACCTGCACTTCAAAATAAATGTACAACTATCTAATTAATGGTAATAACTACCAGCTCCTTACTTACTAGGATGACCCTTTATTCAGGAGAATACAACCTATCATTCTCCTAGGAAATGGTCACATTACAAGGTGATGAGGTCACATCACAAGGCGATGAGGTCACATCACGAGGCGTTGAGGTCACATCCCGAGGCGTTGAGTTCACATCACGAGGCGTTGAGGTCACATCACGAGGCGTTGAAGTCACATCACAAGGCGATGAGGTCACATCACGAGGCGTTGAGGTCACATCACGAGGTGTTGAGGTCACATCCCGAGGCGTTGCGTTCACATCACGAGGCGTTGAAGTCACATCACGAGGCGTTGAAGTCACATCACGAGGCATTGAGGTCAAATCACGAGGAGTAGTGGTCACATCACGAGGCGTTGAAGTCACATCACGAGGCGTTGACGTCACATCACAAACTTTTGAGTTTCTCTATCACAGGCCTAGCCCAGCGAATCTCAGGGTAAGCCTGCTTCCTCTTTGCAAGGTCACAATTTGTGATGAATCGTAAGTCCCTTCCCTTTTCCATTCTTCCATACGATGACAAAATGAGGCAGTCTATTTTGCTTACCTGTGATTCTGAGAGGACTCATTTGGATACTGACATAGGCCTAGATTCTGGGCTACGTCCGATAGGGGAATTATGCAAGCTGCGTGCGTAATTCCCCTGTCAGATATGATGTGCGCATGCTCACACCATAGCTATGCGAGCGTACCGGCCGGCGTATGTAACTTTGTTATGTATTCCGGTCGGTACGAAAAAGGGGCCGGCCAGCAGGTCACGTTTGCCGTATCTCCGCTATAAAGGTGGAGATAGGCATTTAAATGAGTGGACGGGGTGGGGGAAGCCCCTTACTGAAAATTTTAAGGTAGGAATCTGGACACGTAATTGTCTGGATTTTACTAACTTGAGCGGGGAGTGTAGGGGGCGTGCACTCCCCGCTACACTACCGAACTTAATGAGCTTGCACGTCTGTAAGATGTGTGTAGGTCAGGATCTAGCCCATAGACTGGATGATCTGGGAGGCTTGGAAAATATTGACTTTGAAGCCACTGGTCACAATTGCTGTCTTTATTGTGTGCCAACAAGTATATACACAGAGAGCAGGTGTGCTCAATTAAGTCTTGTGAATCAACTTTGTAGCAAGTCGAGATATTCTGTATCAGTTTCTGAAACTATTTTTAAATTGCACTAGATTGATAATCACAATCGCAGCTCCCCTTGCACTGTGATCCGTCATCCAGTAATCAAATCTAAGAAAAAGCAAGGAAAAGGGGGCGCTTCATGGTGCAGACAATCTTTAATGTATGTTACAAAGAAACATTAGGACACAGACTAAAAACACAGAGGCGTACCATAGAAGTTGGAACCAAAAACAAATTATGATTCTATTGCGCATTATTTAAACACCGCTCCAGCGGGCAATGAAGGTGCAGAGGTCAGTGCGTCCTCGAACACAGAATCCCGATCACCGTTACAATCCTGCCAGGAGCATATGTGGGTAGATGGTCCTGGGTGAAAGCAGACTCCGTTCCAACGTGTTTCGTCACCACGGACGTCATCAGGAGTATATATTATAGTTAAACAATAATTGATAAATACTCTAAACCAGGGGTATTTCTCAACCCTGTCTTCTAGTACCAGTAACAGTGCATGTCTTCCAGGTATTCTCATAATCACAAGTGATATTATAAGTAGCTTCTGTGGATCTTTTCACACGTCAGTCAGTAATGAGCACACCTGTGCTCCAGCGAGGAATTCTGGAAAACATGCCCTGCTAGTGGTACTTGAGGACAGGTTGGAGAACCCTTGCTCCAAACTGATGATGACATTAATTAAAACAGGAAACCAGTGCGATTTCCATTAACATGAGACTTTGATTATGCTACAGATTCTTTTATTACTGTGCAAATCAATGTTTAAATCAATAATTGTTCATTTTTTGCAATATTCAATGAAATGAATTTTGGTTAGTTTAGCACAGATATGGAAAACCAGTCTTCTATTAACTTCTATGTCCCTGGGGGGGTCATTACTATGAGTATTGCATTTGTAACTGCAGAAGTAGCCCTTATACCCAGTTTTTGGAGAAGACCACAATATGTGACACTGAGGTGTTGTATGGAAGCAGCGTTGCTCCAAAACAGCTGAATTTCATGTCCATTGTAGGCAACAGGGGGTTCCAGCACAGAGAGGAACTGAGGGAGTAATACAAGAGGCCAGATGGTATCAGTACATGCATGCTTTCCTTTGCTTTCCCATGATCCTCCTCCAGCCAAGCCAAGATAAGATAGTTGTGCTAAGCTCCCATTGAAGACAAATATGGCAGAAACAGTTGTTACTAGATATATTGTTGTTTTTTTCATCTTATCCCATTTGTCAAAACTGCTTGCAATGAGATAAACTTCTGTTTAATTTGGAGCTGTCACACTTACATTAAATGACAATTTCTTGTAAAGCTGTGTTTATCTGATTAATTGGCTATGTTACTGGATTTACATTTTGGATTATTCTAATGTAATTATAAATTTGATCTTAGCCTAAATGCAGAGAAGCAACAAAAAATAAAATCTATTCCCCACTTGATAGATAGTATCATTATGCAGCTCCTATGGAGATTGGGAGCATGGAGATTGGGAGCATGGTGATTGGGGGCTTGGAGATTGGGAGCATGGGGATTGGGAGCATGGTGATTGGGAGCATGGTGATTGGGAGCATGGAGATTGGGAGCATGGAGATTGGGAGCATGGAGATTGGGAGCATGGTGATTGGTGGCATGGTGATTGGGAGCATGGAGATTGGGAGCATGGTGATTGGGAGCATGGTGATTGGGAGCATGGTGATTGGGAGCATGGAGATTGGGAGCATGGTGATTGGGAGCATGGTGATTGGGAGCATGGTGATTGGGAGCATGGTGATTGGGAGCATGGTGATTGGGAGCATGGTGATTGGGAGCATGGTGATTGGGAGCATGGTGATTGGGAGCATGGTGATTGGGAGCATGGTGATTGGGAGCATGGTGATTGGGAGCATGGTGATTGGGAGCATGGTGATTGGGAGCATGGTGATTGGGAGCATGGTGATTGGGAGCATGGTGATTGGGGGCATGGTGATTGGGAGCATGGTGATTGGGAGCATGGTGATTGGGAGCATGGTGATTGGGAGCATGGTGATTGGGAGCATGGTGATTGGGAGCATGGTGATTGGGAGCATGGTGATTGGGAGCATGGTGATTGGGAGCATGGTGATTGGGAGCATGGTGATTGGGAGCATGGTGATTGGGAGCATGGTGATTGGGAGCATGGTGATTGGGAGCATGGTGATTGGGAGCATGGTGATTGGGAGCATGGTGATTGGGAGCATGGTGATTGGGAGCATGGTGATTGGGAGCATGGTGATTGGGAGCATGGTGATTGGGAGCATGGTGATTGGGTGCATGGTGATTGGGAGCATGGTGATTGGGTGCATGGTGATTGGGAGCATGGTGATTGGGTGCATGGTGATTGGGAGCATGGTGATTGGGTGCATGGTGATTGGGAGCATGGTGATTGGGAGCACAGAGATTGGGAGCATGGTGATTGGGAGCATGGAGATTGGGAGCATGGTGATTGGGAGCATGGTGATTGGGTGCATGGTGATTGGGAGCATGGTGATTGGGAGCACAGAGATTGGGAGTATGGTGATTGGGAACATGGAGATTGGGAGCACGGAGATTGGGAGCATGGTGATTGGGAGCTTACTATCTCTGATCAAGTAGCTTTTGGCCAGGAAACGCGTCAGTCTCTTGAAAAAGGTTTTATTCAATATTTACCATTTTTCATCTACCAATGACCTTTTTAATGAGCCTCTCCTATATTATTATGGACTGATCTCTCTCCACCACTGTTTCTGCTACTATCTGACAGGTCGCAGCACGGAAGAAGCTAATCTAGCCTCCGGTCTGCTCTATTCAGAGCCACTAACAGCATACATAGAGAACCTATATATTGGCTGCTACTTGCATTTTGGGACTACACTTTGCCTATATATCCCCCACTTTTTATTCCTGCTATCGGCGAGGTGGACTTTTGTTTATCCAAGCGAGAGCATTTCTCCTTATTGAATCCCGCATTCATTGCAAGCCAGGGTCTTCTATCATTTCGGTGAATCAAGGTGCAATTGAGCTTCTACATCTTTATAATCTGATTGGATACTACACCTTCTGAGGCTGACTATCTATTCTATTGATCCCACATGTATCACCGCTAGCTGGCAATTGCGGACGCGCATTGCCAGAGGGTAAGAACATTGGGGTAGATCCAGTACTCCGCTTGCAATCCGTTTACTAGCATAGCGTATTTAAGCGAGCATACATTCTATACTTTCCCCTTGGCACACCCCTTAAGTTCCGCTTTCCAAACCCTACCTTAACTTTTGGCCGCGTATCCGCTGTCATCCGCACACGTATGTATCGGCATCACAGACTTACGCAGCTAAGCACGCCCATACTGTATACTTTAAATGTAAACCCCCCGCCTACATTGCGTATTTTAGACATAGTTTTGGCTCACGTAAAATTGGCATGCCCACAAGTACGAATTTACGCAGCAAATACGTGAATGGCCCATACACTCAGAGTTCCGTTCCATAACGTAGCGTATTATCTGTCATGCGCATGCGCAGTACATGCAAAAAAGCATATTTACGTGTCCGCCAGGTGTAAATTCGCACACAAGCGTTGCTCTGGATCTGCCCCATGGATCTTTACATTTACTATTTTTACATTCAATAACTACTCATCTATTAGTGACCCGTCACATAAGGATCCTTTTCAAGACTCTCATTTCTCTCCACAGCTAGCATTATGTTCCGCATGACCTCGTGAGATCAAATACACATGTGTATCTTAATACTGTTTTGTGACTTGGTATGAATTTGGTTATATTGTTTTTTTAACTGAATAAATTGTTTGTTATTTGTAGGTGCTTGTACTCTCTCATCTTTTGTTCATATATATTTTATTTCTTTTTCAAACCCCTTTTTTATATTGCTTTTTTCAATATATATCCATATTTTGAGGCTATTAACTATATATTTTAGACCGTGCAGCACTATATATGTTTTTGTTCTGTACCGGCTTGGTTATCTCAGCAGCTCTTGATCTTCTATATATGATTTTACCCTGATTGTTTTATTTATATATATTTTATTTTTATATTTACACTTGGTTGGCGCCAGTGAGGAATTATTCTTTTCTATGATTGGGAAAAGGGTTATCGCTAACGGTAACACTGTCAGTATGTCAAACGTAATGAAAGCAATTGAACTCAATGGCTAAGACTCTAACTTTTACCAGCAAACAGGTTTATTTCCTTTGCAACTAGGTATTACTTTATACTTAACATTGATACTTAATATCAGAAATGTTAATTGGTTTATTCAGCTTTATTTGATCAATAATCCCATAAAATCTATTTCTGCCAGAATTTTATGTGGAAAAGATATAAAAAGTATCATTGTAATGTATGACTGCAGCAAATGTTTCATGGATAACCTTTACTTGCAAAAAGCTCATGTAACCAGATATATAGTATGATATTACTTTGTACTTGTTGCAAGTTACAAACAGTTCCAAGGAAACCGTGACCCTGAGATTTGATTTATATGCAGTTGGGTTCTTGAGCTATGGATGCTTAAGGATCCGCAGGGCTGCTCTACCCATACATCTGTATGATCACACTGCTAAGCCCTCCCCTTGAACCAACAAACTTCTGCGAATATAAAATGGCGGCACTGCGGAATTCTATACCGTACAATTCTATACTGTTATAAATAGGTACAAGAAAAAGGGATTGTGAATATAGAGGTAGTCTTATTCCTTGACACTGCCTTTTGGGGACAAAAATGCTTATTGCCGTGAGTTTTTCATCTGATAAAACGTATAAATCTGACATTCCCCTAGAGATGAGTGTAGTATGTGAGTGGGATGTTGTTACCGCCAACAGACTGCATGTAAGCGCCAACAGGCTTAACCGATTGACGTTATTCTGGAAGTGCGACAGAATGGAGGGGACAGTACAGAGGGGAGAGCATGAACAGAGCAGAGGAGAGAGCATAGACAGAGCAGAAAATGGAGTGTGGACAGAGCAGAGGAGTGTACTGGAGCAGAGAGAGAAGGAGAGAGCAGAGACAGAGCAGAAAAGAGAGTGTGACAGAGCGGAGGAGAGAGTGTAGATAGAGCAGGAAAGAGAGTGTGACAGAGTGGAGGAGAGAGCATAGACATAGCAGAAAAGAGAGTGTGACAGAGCTGAGGAGAGAGTGTAGATAGAGCAGGAAAGAGAGTGTGACAGAGTGGAGGAGAGAGCATAGACAGAGCAGAAAATGGAGTGTGGACAGAGCAGAGGAGAGTACTGGAGCAGAGAGAAGGAGAGAGCAGAGACAGAGTAGAGGAGAGAGCAGAGACAGAGTAGAGGAGAGAGCAGAGGCAGAGTAGAGGAGAGAGCAGAGACAGAGTAGCGGAGACAGCATGGACAAAGTGGAGGAGAGAGCATTTACAAAGCAGGGGACAGAGGCACAGAGACCGTGGGAAGGAGCAGCACTGGGAACAATGTAAGGAAATATCTATCTTTTTACTTATACTTTAAGGATTTCAGCAATGATACAGTCAACATAGTAGCATTGGCTATATCATTGCCATATTAGATAATGTCACAAACGCGTCCAATAGAGATCTTGAAAATATATTATAAAAGAGAGTATTTTTGTATCAAAAAATGCTCTATTCTCATTTTTCACCATCATTATGAAACTACCCATTAAATAGGCTGCACCATGCAAAACGAAAGTTTTCCTAGCTCTCACTTGTGGTGTTCTCATCCTTTGGTACCAACCCATATTTTGAATAACAGGAAAGGTCATCCCATTCTTGAGTTCTAAATCCAGCTCAGGGGTACACTTTAAACACAAATCCTTGTCCTCCGAATGTACCACATTTGATAGCTTGCTGGGTTTATAATAACAATAAAGCAAGTAAAGTGCATATCAGTGCAATAAATCCTTATAATGCTTGTAATACACCAAACTAATACAATATTCTACCTGAGTATGTGCTGACTGATGTATAACTCTGACAAATGGAACACACAGAATACAAATTAGATCTGGTGTGAAACAAATCTTACATCCTGAGAGGTAAAAAGATATACAGCTTACGTTCAGAGAGAAGTTCTGTTCTCATTATCCATGATGGGAGTAGAGGTCATTTAATTGGATATAGGAAAATAACGACACATTGTTCTGTTAAGCATTTCAGAGCTTTTCTGGAACCGGAGAGGAATTGGCCAATATATATTCTCACTGCTTGCTTATTTAGCAAAAATTATACTCTTCTTCTCATCTGTTCCAAGAAAATATATTATACAGGGACACAAATGCTAGGATTTATGCTCTGGCTTCGGTGCTTGCCAACTAAACATAATGGATTGCAGATGGCATATTAAACAACCATATTACTAGAGGAATTGTAAAAAAGAGTCATTCATCTAAGTGTAACGGAAATAAGGTTACTTTCCTGGCGTATGGATACTGAAGACCTGCTTACCACACTGCTTTTCTGAACATGGAGCATTATGTACTGATATACTGCAACTCTGTCTAGGTAAGCAGTCCCTTTAGTTTAAACACCCAGTGAAATCATAGGCCTCGGTCCAGAAGGCCACAGCCACCACGATTGGGCATACCATCAAGGTTCGCCATGTGATGCTATGTTCCGTACGTGTTTAGCAGATCCTAAGTCTGTTGCAGGGTACGGGACTTCTGTACCCTGGACCCCATCTTAAAATGTTACGCACCAGCCCCGCGTAAAATATATGGTATTGAAGAATCGTACGTAAGGGCTTAACCAAGTGCGCACACGCTGTATGCATGGAGGATTCTCCCACCCCACCGGTGGAAAGTCTTCCAGCACCGTAGTCTGGATCATGAGGATCTAGATCCCTGCTGGAAACCTCCAGCTAACGCATACACAGTGTCAAAATGGCACACACAGAGTGCAGAAAGCACTTACATTGCATCATTCTAGATCCCTCCCATAGATGTCACATAGATGTTATTGACCACAAGAACCCTCTGGTATACCAGTCAGATGTGTACATGAATGCTCAATATGGAAAATCTTCTACTTAAGATCATTTCCATTATATATTATATTGTCCTCTGGAGCAGCAGTGATGGGAATTAATAGCATTGCATTG
>WWET01001268.1:220775-238737 GCA_011038615.1 Limnodynastes dumerilii
TAATAATAATATAAATAATAATAATCATAATAAATGAGCCAATGGCTATGGGCCACATTCAGAGCTTCCTGTGTCTTCTGTATGCACGGAGGTCTGGCAGTCCACACAGAACTCCGTGTCACTCACGTCTCTCATGCAAAGTTAGCAGCACTCACGCTGCCCTAATCCTACCATAAGTGTCACGCGTGGATCAACGCTTTTACGTTCACAGCAAGCGAAAAATCACGGGCGGACGTAGGTCTGGATCTTCCCCTTTATGTCCTTTACAATACAATCTAGTTGATGTATAATTGAATATTCTCAACTTTTGAAGTAAACCACTAAGTATCACATCCAGTGTTTAGCCATGATAGAAATATGTCTTGACAAACAGTTAGGATCAGTGGCTGAGGTTACTCCAACTCCATATTGAATTACAGATATTCTATTGGCGAAGCACTCACCATTCAAGCACATCTCAAAGGGCTTGCAGAGGTCATCTTCAAATAAGCAGCCTAAAAGAGGAGAAACAGCTATTAGAACATTGGTTTTAACAATGCGTTATATAGAGTTGTGTTAATTACATTACAGTATGAGCACACAATATCAGGATGTATTTGTTCACATAAAAGATTCCTTATAACATTGCCAGCTTCTTTTATATGTTCCCCAGACAAATTCTAATGATGCAAGGACTGAACCACTTTGTCAGCTGCCTTAATCAAGTCAATGCTGAACAGTGTTTGATATATCACTAATGCTTCAATATGGAAGTAGATGTTAAACATACAAAATACATTCCCTATAGAAACTAAGAGCCGTGTCCAGAACTAATAACAACAGCCGACTTACACAAGCCACGCACTATGAAAGTACCAGATGCCACACATCAGAACCCTGAAGCCCTCCATACATTAGATTATACAGAGTGTGGGGGGGAGACATAGGGGCAAGGTTAGGTACCTCTGTACACTCTGTGGCGGAAGCACTGAGCTCAGGGTACTATCTCAGGGCTCAGGGTTGCCGACTTGAGGAAAGGGTTTCCTGGAGGAAACCCGTTGATGCATGCAGGAGGCAGGGCTTAACAGTGCAATTTATGCAAATTGTGTCATTAAGTCCCGCCCCTTGATGATCAATTACCCCTTTTGGGGTTTCATAGGGATGGGATGGGGCTTGATGACGCAAACTGCCCTAGTAAACTAGTGTTGCCAGGCAGGGGGGCAGGACTTAAGGCTGTGGTTTCATGGAAACCATGAACGTCAAGTCATTTGCAGGAGATTTGCCGGCTCTCCCGGGATATCGGAACAAATGCCCGAACTTTGAGAGTCTCCCGGACATTTCAGGGGGTCTCCCGCACATTCCGGGACAGTCAGCAACTATGTGCTAGCTCTGAGCTCCGGGGGTGCACCTTCCATTGTCCTCTTCTACCCTGCACTTACCTTTTTGAAGACTCTGGTAACGAGCACAAGCCAGTAATAAAGCTAATACTGGCTGTTAAAAGGCTTTTACTTACCTTTTCCCAGGAATGCACTGCACAACGTCATGATGTCACACCAGTGCCCCTCACCCTCGCCCCTGGGCATCACAGATGAGCTTAAGTCACTGTGTACACCCAAGCATTCCACACACAGCGATGCATGTAGAAAGGGTAAGATAAGTGATTGGACACAGAAGTCTGCACACCAGAGGAGTGTCATGGGAGTACAGAAGTCTCTTGTGTGCGGACTTAATTCTGGATCAAGATCCAGCCCTATATGCAGTTCTTCATATAAAGGTGCATGATTCGTGGACCTCCAAATATAGAATTACAAAGATATGTAGAGAGAAAACACATGAGCAAATAATTATAGTGATTCATAAGCTGAGCATATGTCACCCTATCCTATACTACTGAGCAAACACTCTTATTGGCTCTCGGCTACAAGTGGGCAAGAAATCGATGTAAAAAGCTGCCATGTAAATGGTGTTTTCAGAAGTACTGGCGATTGTACGGCAGCTGAATGGAGACTGTACAGCAGCTGAATGGAGACTGTACAGCAGCTGAATGGAGACTGTACAGCAGCCGAATGAAGACTGTACAGCAGCTGAATGGAGACTGTACAGCAGCTGAATGGAGACTGTACAGCAGGACTGTACAGCAGCTGAATGGAGACTGTACAGCAGCTGAATGGCGACTGTACAGCAGCTGAATGGAGACTGTACAGCAGCTGAATGGAGACTGTACAGCAGCTGAATGGAGACTGACCGCAACTGCCAGCAATCTCTACTGTAGAAAGTGGTGGTGATGCGCCTCCCGGAGTTGCAAAGATTCATCCACAAAAAGGTACTTGTTTTTAGCTAAAGCTACCCTTAACCCTTTCCCAACCCTAACCCTCCATTTTCTGCAGTCTCTAACCCTTCTTCAGCCCTAAGCCCACCCTTCTATGCCCTGCAGCCTAACCTTTCATACAACTGCATCCCATAAATAATACACTGAATTCACATTATTATATTTTGTTTGCAGTGTACTTATTTTATTAGTCACTGTTTGTATCAAGTAAGACAAACTTGGAAATAATTTTAGCAGTTTAGAAAATTAATAAATAAATGACTAAATGAATAAATGAATAAATGAATGAAAGAATGAATGAATAGAGCAAGCTAAAAAAAATCATTATTTTTTGGAAGAACAAAAATTTCAGTGTGCCGGATTCACAGTTATGATTTTGCTACTCTTTCCATGCATATTTTTAGGCACGGTTCAACTGCGCATACGTAGTAACTTTTTTTTACAAAAGCTACGTAGGATTTAGGCACCGAAGTCCTTTGCGCATGGATTTATAAATCGTACTTAGTGGCATATGTACGGAGGGTCGTGGTTGTCTTCTGTACGTGCGTAATTTTGTGAAAGCGGGTGGGTGGAGGCATTTAAATGAACTAATATGGGCGCAGTTTTTCATGTACGCATGTACGGAAGGAACATACGCATGTAACTACACACGTAGAGTGAAGGTTGCCCTACGGACGCGTAAGTCCCCGAAAATCCATCCAAGCAAGGGGAGTGTCATGGGTCTTGCCTTCACACACACGTGCGTAGATTTGCGTACTTTATAAAAACGGATCTGTGAATACAGCCCAGTGTCAGTACACAATGCCTTATTTATGTTTCCAATCTAACTTCTATAGAAAATGCAAGTTCATATTAAATGAAGGATTCTCAAATAAAATCCAGTTTAAATCTATGCTGCATTCAGAATAAATGAAACAATCCTTTAAAATCACGACAATCTCCTGTAATGAGGAACATAAGTGTGTACAATTACACAGGGTACATAGAACACAAACTGCATGCAGGAACATCTGACGCGGTCCAATGTATTTGTAACATGCTATTAGAGCCTGCAGGGTCCCACCTCCACATTCTGATTTGATAGCACAAGAAAGAACACAGCCCAGAGTCTTAATTACAATAATAAGCCTGAGGAACAAGGAAAAAGGATCATGGTAGGAGTGTAATGGGTTTATATTGTGCTGAGTCTCCATTCACTCACTGTCTGCTTTTTATATAGACCTCCTTGATGCCAATATTAGTTATACATCACCAATTCTCTTACTAAACATAAATGTTCTTTATTCTCATTCTAGCACCTGGAAGTCTATACACGGACACCACAGATAAGACAAATATCCAGAACTAATGCCATTTGCCATTGAACTGTTTACAAAAGACCAAGGACTAGATTTACTAAATCTAACCCTACTAAATAGCAACCAATGAGATTCCAGATTCTTAGTTTCCTATTACATACTAGAGAATGTCAGTTGTAATGTGAGTGGTTACAAGGTCATGTATGGGTTTCCGTCTCCTGGGGCAACTGCCAGCACTTTCCCACTTGGCAGTCAAATATTAGCACAACAGTCCAGTGCTTTGGAATAAATAGCTTCAACTAGTTTTATTTGTCAGCAACAAACAACACAAAACATAAACAAAATCCTGGCCTTTAATTCACACGCCAGGATAATCCCTATTTATAGTGGCATGACCTAATGTCCTACTCACAGAAAAACACAACAAACTGAAGCATACCAAGCATTTATTGTGCCTCCAAAGAGGCCTCTGAATTAGTGTCCTGACTGAGGGGACAGCTTCACAGCCTTTTAGCCTTATGTCACAAGTGCAGCCTCCTAATAAGCCTAACCTAGGTTATAGACTGCGCTTACACAATCTACGTACAGAAATGGTACGTAGATCATAGTTGCCAACTCTCCCTAAATATCAGGGAGACTCCCTGACTCCCTGAAGTGTTTGATAATCTCCCTGATATTGATTCAGTTCCAGAAGTCACTTCTGTATTATGACAAAATGTAGATATTGTGTCCTATTTTCCTGCATTGAGGCCTATGGAGGCAGCCATAGATGGAGGCCAAGATGTAATCAAAGACTGGCAATTATCTTTTAATAAATACGTATTTATTCACTGATGATTTAAAACTGAATAAATACTTTTGCTGCCATTTTTATTGAGAAATACTTGTAAATACTTGCCATTTTTATTGAGAAATACTTTTCCTGGCAGTTCTAGACTCCCCCGGTGGAACTATTCACAGGTCACACCCCTTTAGTGCAAGACACACCCCTTTGGTAGTGCAAGACACAACCCTTTGGTGCAGCGCCTTGATAGTGTTATCACAATCTCCCTGATATTCATTTGTAAAAGTTGGCAACCATGACGTAGATAGCGAAAATAAGCTACTACATGCGTAGTAGCTCAATTCTTAAAACAACGTACGAAAGACAAAAACTATGTAACTGTGAATTAGTACCTTAGTCTCTCAAAGATTAAGGTTATGACAGTTCAGTCTGCACTATTACATCAACAAGTTAATTAAAATATAAAGACTTCTAGGGTTACACAAAGCAATCACTGGCAATCCAGCAACACAGGAGAAATTTAATAGAGATAGATAAACTTCAACCTGTATGATATTTCCAAAGAAATCTAAATTCTAAACTAAGCAACTGGTTGCTTGGTGAATTTATTCATCATTCATCTATAATAGTTTTAGTATTTCATTCTATTTTTCTCTGTATTTTTTGATTGTATTAAATTCTAAAGTATTCTGTATTAAAGTCTACAGAAAATGTGCACCCTGCAATCAAGTAAAAGAATAAACAGTTTTTTGTTGGCTATGTTTCCTACTTTCTCTTTTATTAAATGCAGGGTTGCTGATTCTGCCGAAATATCCGGGAGACTCATGAAATTTGGACAGTTCCTCCGCTATCCTGGAAGAGCTGGCAAATCTCCTTCAAGTCATTCTCTATTGTAATCACTAGAGTTTCTAGGGATGGATGTGACTTGATTACATCATCAAGCCCTGCCCACCCCATGGAGCACTAGGGATTACAGTAGGGAATGATGGGGGCGGGGTTTAATGACACGATTTGCATAAATCACATAATTAAGCTCCGCCTCCATACTGGAATCTATTTCTTCCCTCCGAGATCTCCCGGAGGGAAGAAATAAAAAGTAGCCAACTCTGATTAAATACATGATGGAGGGGGAAAAAGGGGAGAGAGGCGGGATGCAGTTGTCTGTATGAAGGGCTGGTTTTCGAGACTGATGCAGTCGAAAGCTTCATTTTGGCTGTACTGTTCCTAAATCGACTTCAAAAATAAAACTCTCTATTCCAGAACGGGTACCATGTCGAATGGCCCATTTTTGACAAGAAAACCATTCAGGATAGAGTTAGGCTGTGGAACAGGAGGGGTTAGGATTAGGCTGTGGAGTGTGTAGGGTTAGGGTTAGGCTACAGGTAGTAAATGACCTGCAGTTGCTCTGCTTTTCGAAAAACCGTGCTGTCGCAGAAGCCATCCTCTCTTAGGGCAGACTCATGATAACTGACGGCAAGGGAGGCAAATTTCATCTGTAGCAAACAGTATTAGGGTTAAGAGATCATGGTTCCTAGCCCAAGTCTAAATAACAGATCCCATCCCAAACATACCACTGTCTTGAAGCCTACAGATTCTTCTCCCCATTGCAAGGTTAGGTAAATATCCGAGGTCCGTCTGTCCAATATCTGTAGTCCGTCTGTTCATTCAGGTTCTTTAATGAGGTTTGTCTGCCTTACAAGGTCTTTAGATTTACAGATTGCTGGCAGGCCAAAAATGTTTACTATACCAATATATCTCCTTGTATGTTTGTACTATGTCAGACTTTCTTGACATGTCACTATCCTGTCACATTCTGAAATTAAGTATATGTCACAAAATGTTAAAAATGGAAAACTGCAATTTATTATTTTTTTGTTTGAACGCTATGTCTTCTCTATGCTCCAATAAAAAAAAACAAAAAAAAACCTGAATTCTTCTTATTTTGAAACCTTGAATCTGGATTTTTTATGAGCCCTAAACAGCGCCACATATATATCAGGTTTGTTATAATCCCAGAAGTTTTCGGTTAGTGTTTTGCATTGGTGTAGAAGGAAATGGTTAAATCCTAAACTAATCTAAAAAGTTTGAAGTGATGCAGAAGAGGAAGTAAAACAGTGAGAAGGATTGTTGGGACAAATTTATAGTTACGTCGTTTTCGTCTTATGTACATTGTTTTAAGAATTGAGCTACTACGTAGATTGCATAAGCGCAGTCTTTAAACCAAGCTTATGCAATCTACGTACAGAAATGGTACGTAGATAGCATAAATAAGCTACTACGCATGCGTAGTAGCTCAATTCTTAAAACAACGTACATAAGATGAAAACTACGTAACTGTGAATCCGAACCGTTCTTCCCAAGGCAAAGTTCCCGCCATCATGTCTAATGGAAGAAAGTTGCCTTATGAAAGTTTTAGGCAAGACAAATTAAAAAATATAAATTGCAAAAAAGCTGCATAATAGTCAGGAGACTAAAAGTAAAACAATTCGAGCATTTAATAGGTTGTAAAGAAGATATTTGGTTGATTATTTTAGGATGTGAAACTTAAGCACAGCACGTATGCAAACTCAGGAGTCTGTAACGTTGAAAGGGATCCTGTTGTGAATTTGAATCTCAACCTTTGAGTTTAACATCATCTGACAGATAAGGTAGAAAAAAAGAATATTTAGCAAGGAAAAATTTTAAGCCTGACTGCTGCTATGGAAACAAGACAGGACCCCAGGAACCTTTAACAAACCCTCTATCATTTTACAGCTGATGAAAACACAAGCTAGATAAATTATTTTGAGGGTTATAAACCGCGGTAGCAATTACTGCAATTTTCTGTAACACTGCCATATTCAATATATTTTCTGTAATAAGTATTATATTTGTCAGATATTCCTCTTTCAGCATTGCACAGTTTCCAACGCTAAAGGAGAATTGACCTAGGCGATGTTAGTGTTTTTGACAAATGCAGAGGCTCCTGACATTGGAGGACCAGATTACCCCAACATCGTATTAGTTTTGGCTTTCTTTTTCACAAATAGAGAGATAAAGTTAGCCATAACCAGTAGGCTGCCAAAGGCCCCATAGGGTATTAATGGACATTACCGGTACAATACTTCTATATAGGAAGCTTTCTTCAGTGTGTGGAAGTGTAGGGTGAGAATAGGTAAGGTGCAGTATAATTACACAGGGTTACGAAGAGGATATCTGGCAGGAATTGTACCAGGTGTCTATTGCATAATTAATTTGTATTTATGGGCCAGATCTTCAACAACGTCCAACAACGCAGTCATTTGCGTAAGTCCCCTATGTCGGAACATCTGCGCATGCGTGCACCAGGTTTTCCGACAGTGTAAGTACTGACATATGTAACTAAGTTACGTACATCAGAATGTGCGCAGAAGGGACTGACCCTTCAGTTACGATGGCCATATCCCCGCCATACAGACGGGGATAGCCATTTAAATGAAGGGACGGGGAAGCCCCGTTACGACTAGGTCGGCGTACGTACGGACGCAGATCTAGTCGTAAAAATTAAGATAGCTATCTGGACACGACGTAAGTGCCCAGATTTACTACCGACAGCTTTAGTTGGGTACATCTATGCAATCAGGAGATGTGACGGCTTTTATATTTTCACTGAAGATTGCAAGTCCCGATATGCATTCTAAATGACGTGTACACACTCTACCAATTTCCAGCAGATCTGAGATCATCATCTCTCCTAACCATCTAACTGACACAATCATCACACAGTACACACTGTACAGATATCTGCCTCGCCTGCACAATAGACTTCCAGAAAAGTCACACAGGGGGATCGTGCCTGCATATGCACTACTCACATTTGTCCAACACTGTACCAATGGTGATCGTGATTTTAGGGCGATCATAAACCCAAGTCACCTTTCTTATCACTAACCATTAAAATCAGGGGATGTTACGCAACGTGACTTTCATCGTACGTAATTTCAGCGTAATTATGAACGAAAGGGCGTGTCTTCCATACGACACCCTGAAAATACATTTTGTAGGCGGAGGGAGGCATTTAAATCGTACAGTATGGGCCAGGTTAGACCGCTACGTACGTCAATGCATTACCTATGTCCGTACTTACACTTGGAAAAGTTAAGGTAGGGTTTGGCAAACGTAAATTGAGTAAAGTATGTACGAGCGCGAGGAGTGCATAATACTTACGATAGCGTAAATTCGCTGCGCCAACTAACATAAAAACAACTTAGGTCTGGATCTATCCCATTGTTCTTATTGGTCTGGAATGGCATGATCAGCCTGATAATTGCATAGGTGTGTACGCAGTTTAAATTAAGAAAGTCAATGGGCTCAAAGTAGCCTTATGCATATTCATTTGGGTAAAAGTATGTATACATTCTAGACATTGGAAAGTCCCGTAACTTTGAATTTAAGGTGACGTCTATTTTGCATATAGATATAGCTGCGTATATGTTTTCTGGGCAGTACTAAAAACCGTTCTCTAAAATGCACTGCATGTACACAGTTAAAAATTGGGCCCAATGGCTCTAATGAGTTGTAAAACTGAAAGCTACATGGTGATTGGCTCCTGTAATGACAACTAGAATGGCAGGAATAGACTTCCAAGAGGACAAGTTCACCATAAATGTAGATAATTACTAAAATCTGCCTTCAACACTGATTGGCTGCATTTCTATAGCTTTCATGGCCCAGATCGGGGGACAGAGGATCCTTCATAGTAGCATTAATAGATGTGAAATGTCCCCCCAATCTATAGACGTATCACAACAAAGATTTAACCATGTTTTCCAATAAAGTTTTGATAGTATGAGGTTTATAGATTTTGGTGAAAAGTTGGCCAAAAAATGGCCAGGGTGACAAAACATTTGGATCATAGTTGCCGACTATACGGGAATGTCCGTGAGACTATCGAAATTCGGGCAGTTCTCCTGGTATCCCAGGAGAACCGGCAAATCTCCCGCAAGGGACTTGAGTCTCGTAGTTTCCATGAAACCACGGCCTCAAGTCCTGCCCCCCTGCCTGGGACAGGGAGGGACTTAATGACGCAAACAGCGTCATCAAGCCACACCTCCATCCCTATGAAACCCCCGAAAGGGGTAATTGATAGTCAAGGGGTAGGGCTTAATGATGCAATTTGCATAAATCGCACTGTTAAGCCCCACTCCCATATGCATCTATGGCTTCCCTCCGGGATCTCCTGGAGAAAAGCTTTTAAAAGTCGGCAACTCTGATTTGGATCAAGATCCATGGACAAATACAAATAAAATAATAGCGATTATAAATGGATATCTGTATATGAATTAAATTATTCTAATTTAATTACAGAATGATGACAATTATTTTAAAAAAAGTCTATATTGTGCTAAATTCTCCATTGACAGGAAGGTCGAAGTAAAAAATAAAAAAAATACATCTTTAGAAAAAGATATTCTGGAAAATGATCTGACCTTAAGCTGATGCTGTTTTTCTTTTTCTAATATTCAGATGTGTCCAAGTAATGAAAGGAATGGATCATCTCCATATTTACCATGCCTCTGCCCTTTCTCATACGACAGAACTGTTTAAATGTTAGAGGGCTGCTTCTGCATATCAAAGGGAACAATCTATACACCAGAGAGACCCAGTCTGAGTGATTTACATGAGCTAGTGCATTATTCCGAAAATTACTTTTCACTGGGTTACCTTTTGGGAATTTAGGAAAATGTCACTGAAAAAAATATGTAACATTTGTGCCTTTTTTTTTTGTTTTTTTTCTTATATTCTAACTAGAGATGATTTTACAAAAATTCCAACACAAAATATTAAATTTCATTTGGCATTAGCCACAAAATTTGGCATAGTCCCAGCTGAATTTTCTGCTTCCAGTCCCAGTAATTTTTTTAATACCATAAAGTAATTTTACTTGAATTTTTGAACGTCTAAAGGTCTTCATCCCCTATAAGAAATGGAAGAAGGTTGTAAAGATTCTAACATCTCTCTTCTTTTAGAAATGGAGGCTGCTTTTGTAAATATGCCTCTATTTATACTTTCAACTTAAATATAATGAAAAAATGCCCCCATCTTACCCCCTTCTGAAGCCGGGTCATTGAGATAACCAAAGGTATAATTGGAGAGGAAACCCCTAATAAATCTGGCTGCTCACCCTAACTTCTGTGCCTATCTTTATTTATAAGAAGTCCCTCTTGCGGCATTTAAGCAACGCAGCAGTTCCTGTTATCCCTGTGCATTGGAAGTCAAACCCCCCCCCCCCCCCCCCCCCCTCAACGCCAGGAGCCCCCCCTTCTATTAAGGAATGGATAGACAGGATAGACTTCTATCTATCTATGGATAACCTCACTTACTTAGCTCATTACTCATTTACTCGTTATACAAGGATATGGTACGAGTGGTTCGTGTTTAAGGATTCTCCTGACTATCGCACTCTTTGCATATAAGTAAAATTTAAAATAAATAAACAAACAAGCTAGTCCTAATGGACAAACTACGCTTTCCACCTTGTGATTAGAGCAACCCCGGGTATTGTTTTCCTTAACCTGAAAAATAAACAAAGTGACTAAGATACTCCCCCCTCCCCCCACTTTTCCCCCATCCCTCCATCTCCTCTTTCATTTCTATATATTCATACAATGAACTACTTCTATACATGGAAAATACGACATCTTTAGGTTGTTTGCGATGAAACTCCTGGAACGACCTTGGAAACACGAAAATCTCTTTAGTTTGACTTTCTTCTACTGATCGTGGATACTTACCTAAAACATTGTATGTTCTGAGATTTCATCCAAACTGTTCTTTTGTTGTGTGAAACTATCTTTGTATTTGAAAATGCATAAAATTTAAAATTAAACAAAAAAAAATATATATATAATTAAAAAAGATGTGTATATTTACAATCTTCACCAGTATTGTAATCTATAAAAAATGGAAAACAGTTCAAGGACTGAATTTTACTTACAAATATAGCTCAAAAATCACTTCAAAAATTTGTAAACAAAAAAACCCTGAAGTTCTATTTATGCGTCGTGGACAGAGCTCGAAGTGAGAGGGTAAACTCACAAAAAAAGATGGAAAACTGCTGTTTTAAAGTATGTTTCCAGAGGATCTGTTATGTGAAGTATCTAGACAATGCAATCATTTTGGAAATCTATAAACAACAATGGCAATATAAAATGTCTGGACAAAAGATATCTTAACAACCCTCTAGTCTAACATTATTCAGTTTAATAATAATTGTAAAACTTTTATGTGTGTGTGATTTGTGATATTATAGACAAAATGTTTATTTTTAAAGCCAGATTTGATTTTCTTTTAAGAATTTAGACAAACCAAAACAAAAAAAAATACGAGGTAAATCTATTAAATAATGAGACATTAAATAACTCACTTTTATTTATTGGTATTACAAATGTAATGCTTGTCCCCTTCAATATACTCCCCATTTGCACTAATACATCGCTGTGGCCTTGTTTTCCACTGGTCAAAGACATGGAGAAAATCAATTTCTGTCAGTTGTTTCAACATATCTGCCGTTTTCACTTGCCGTTTGACTCCAAATGTGTCCCTTTAAGCATTGATTTAACTTTTGGGAAAAGATAAAAGTCACAAGGTGCTAAATCGGGCGAATATGGAGGATGTTCAAGTGTAGTAATGTGATTGTTGGTCACAGAAAGTGCTGTGTGAGCAGGCGCATTGTCCTGGTGAAGAATGAAAGCATTTTTCCACAGTTGCGGCCGTTTCTTTCTGACTCTTTCTCTCAGCTTTTTCAAAACTTCCTTATAATAATGCTAGTAACTGTTGTGCCTTCTGGAACCCATTCCGCCACATGTTCAAGGTCACGGCGTATGCAGTTATAACCGCTTCTGACTGCTTTGTTTATTAGGTGGAATCACAGTTGTTATTTTATAGACATACCTCGTATATGCTATACTTTTACTAATAGTAACTGTAGAGTATGAAATAATGAAATAATAAATTAAATTTAACTCTGGTCTTTACAACTTTCCACACTAATCCAAAAATTCCATTAACCAGTGCAGCAGAGGATGTTCTCAATAGAAATTTAGAATTATTTCCATATAGAATAGAACTTTTTCATCGATCTATTTTATTCATTTAAACTCCCAGGATAAGATTTACTAAAGAAATGTTTGTCAAATTCGCTGGAGTTTAATTGTATTTATTGGGAAGTTTGAACTCGCTGTATTTACTAAAGCAAACTAATAGCAAAAAAAACAACTAATAACAATGGACCTGATTCAGAGACTGAAAATAAGTGAGGAAAGTTACTCCTGGGCTAAACCATGTTGATATCAGGGGAGTCAAATTTTCATCTATTGCAAACAGTATTAGAGTTGTAAGGTGGCTTTTTCCAGCCCAAGTCCTCCATACTTCTTGCTCCGTCCTTTTGCTACTTACACTGCTGGGACACGTTACATTTGAAGCAACACCCAGGACCACTGTATCTCCAGACTATTACCATTAGGACCAACATTGAGGACCACCACCTCTCTAGACTATCACCATTAGGATCCACCTCCCCCAGCACTCCACAATTACCTACTTTTGGGATTGTTCGAGCGCATCCACCTTACCTACTAGTAACTCACCAAAAAACCGTCTGTGCAAGGTGAGTGTCATGGGTGTTGCCTTGCAACGCACGTACGTATATTTGCAAACTTAATTCACATGTATCTGTGAATCCGGTCCCTAAAGTTAACAAGAGAGAGGGGTGTGACAGGTGAGTTCATTCCCTTCTTCTGTGCAAGCAACCAAACCTCTGTGCGTGCGGTAAACATATGGAGGCCGGAATCCAGCCCATAGTCATTAACAAATAAATACTTATTATAATAATAATAATTATTATTATTATTATTATTATTATATACATATACTTGATTCTGTAATTTCTGTACCAGAAACTGTGTTCACGGTAACATCAATCTGCAATGACTAAAATATTTATCTTAACGATCATCAAGACATGGAAAGATTACTAGTCTTATTCTTAAACTCTGGAAGATAAGAAAGCAAACATTCATTAGCTAATATCTGTGAAGCATAACAGGCAGCTGATCACAGAGCAGCAAAGGAGAAAGACCACCTGCTTTTCATCCTATTGCCATAAGATGTCACCCATTCCCCACACAAACAGAGATTCCAAATACATATATAACTGCTAATAACTTGTACAGGGCACTCAAGTACACAGGACACAAGTAGCTGCTTATAGCTCTTAATATTAAGGGACTGCCCAATTATTTAAATATGTACAACCAGAAATGATGTCTCTTAACACGACCGTTTGTTTTGCATTAACAAATAATAAAAGTCTATTGAATAAGCATAAACTGTAAAGCACTAACGTAAAATGCTTCATTTCTAAACCAACTGCATGTACTACAAGGCAGCACTGAATGGACACATCACAGAGTTGTGTGATTTTGTGAGTATTTTTTATTAATGTTTTAGTCCTGGCAAAAATGATTTAACATATGATATGGTTTTTTTTAATAGTAGCTTTGTACAGTGCCTACAAGTTCTTCCCTCCCTATCTCCCCTGGTTTATCTCCATCCACACTCCCTCCCATCTCCTCCGCACTGCTGGCGACCACCATGTCACATCCCACCTGATAATGACCTCTCACTCCCGTATCCAAGGCTTCTCTTGAGCCATACCCCTACAATGGAATAACCTACCACAATTAGGCTATCCAACACCCTCCAAACCTTCAAACGCTCCCCCAAAACCCACTTCTTCTGATTGTCCTACCCCTCCTCCACCTAACCTTTCTACTCTACACCTCTTCATCCCTATGTCTCCTGTCCTGGTCACCCTCTCCCTTAACATGTTACCCTCTCCCACTACCTGGCTCTACTTCTTCCCTCATATCTCTCCACCGACTATCCCTGTCCCTCTTTTTCCACTTCTACACTCTCATCTTACATTATATTGCTACTGTCACATCATTTTACCATGCTTTTTGTTTTATTTCTGTCTGAACTAAATTTTGCACTTTTTTTTTTACTCTAGTTTGTAGTCTATTTTGTACTATTTTGTTCTTTTGTACCCCCATGATTAGTTTTGTACTGTAATGTGTATTTCCTATAGTATGGTGTATTGATACTGTGTGGCACCTTATAAATAAAAGCTACTAATACTACTACTACTACTACTACTACTACTACTTATAATAATAATAATAATAATAATAATAATAACAACAGGGTTGCAACTATTGAAAGCTTCCCTCCGGGAAAACCCAGAAGCCATAGATTACTGTGAGGGGGCGAGGCTTAATGATGCGATTTATGCAAACCGCGTCATTAAGCTCTGCCCCTGTCGATCACCCACGTGATCTCAGGTGTTAAAACATGACATCATCAAGTCCCACCCATTCCTAGTAACTCTAGGGATTACACAGGTGATTGTTTGGGTGTCGGGGCATGCAGGATATTTGCTGGCTCTCCCGGGACACCGGGAGAACAGCCCAAATTTCAGGAGTCTCCCGGATATTCCTGGAGAGTCGGCAACCCTGAATAATAATAATAATAATAATAATAATAAAAAACAAATTCCTGGTTATCACTTGGGTTACTTACCTTTGATCTTGTGCCTTCTAAACCATCCTTACACTCAGTAGCTCCATTCTGTCATCTATACACAGTCAGGGTACAGGACAGATCACACAGTCTCACAATGTTCCTCCTTAGGGTAGTGACATTAGTTTAATTTAGGTAGATCACTGTCCTCATAGCTACCAAAATCATCTTCGTTCATAGCTTGCCAATGTGTGAAGCAGCCATGTGCTCACCAAAAGAGAACAATATTTAATGAAATGTCTCCATGGAATGTGATTTATTAGTCTGTAGTGAATAATATCTACAGGTTCTGTACACTGCCATGGGACGCAGTCGCCGGTATGAATGGCTTGTTTGCAGAAACTTTCATTTTAGCTGTATCACTGCTACAGCATTTTAAGTTAAGAAAATTGACGTTCTGGAATAGGAACCATGTCAAATGTCTCTGTTTTGGTTACGGTTAGGCTGCGGACAGAAATGGTTAGGTGCTGGAGAAGGGAGGGTTACGGTTAGGCTGTGAGACAGAAAGGGATGGGGTTAGGCTCCTGAGAGGGAAGGGGTAAGGGTTAGGCCGCAGGACAAGGAACATTAGCATGGGATGCAATTGCCAGTCGTGCTGCCATATTTTGAACATGATACAGCCGTTAGCCAAATGGCGGCTGTGTCATTGTTTGAAAAGCTTACAACATAGAAATTTGCTATTGAAAACGGGAACCTATCTCCCCATTCCCAATAGCTACAGCTATGGCTGCGGGTAGATTGGGGTTGGGCTACGGTGGCCGTGTCGAGTAAAAAGTTGGGGTTAGTGCTTAAAGGGAAGGTTAGGGTTAGGCTGCGAGGAATGGAGCATTAGGGTTAAGGCTGAAGAAGGGGAAGGTTAGGGTTAGGCTGATGGAAAGGGAGGGTTAGGATTAAGAAAGGGTTAAGGGTAGGGTAAGGTTAAATACTTGGAACAAAAGAGAGGTCCAGCACTCTATACAAACACTACGTGTCAGCACATACATAAAAAGGAGGTTTAGATTACAATATAAGCTCACCTGCCCAGCGTCAAGGCACCTCCTGTAGGTGAGTCCCTATCCATCTGCTATATGTGTACTCAAGAGGTCTGTATTAAGACACCCCTGCCAGTTGAACAGTGTGCAGCGGCCATGTTGGGGAGGGGTCTGGCTCCCAAAGTGAAACTAGTATCAGTAACAAAAAAAACCAAGGACCAAAATGACCACTGTGCAACTACAAGGAACAAAAGACAGGTCCGGAGCTCCAAACAAACCTTATATAACACTATGTAAATACTTACCTTTCAGCAGATGACTTTGCGACTTCAGGAGTCTCATCACCTCCGCTTTCTGCAATGCAGACTGCCAGCAATTGCAATCTTGAAATGAAGACCACCGTGCCGGCAAACTACATTCTTTAGCATTGGGATGCAGAACAGGAAGGGTTAGGGTTCAGCTCCAGAGAGGGGAGGGTTATGGTTAAGCTGTGGAAAGGGGTATAAGTGAAGTACAGAAACCAACTGGGAGATGGTAATAGAAAACCATAGGGAAGATACCAGGAAATTGCTGGAAGCAACGAATGCTGGAGTAGTACAACACTGGAATACAAGGAAACATAATGAGCCTATACTATGGCAGTGAGTGTCTGCCAGAGTAATAGTTTCAATAGCACAGCTGATTAGAATTAGCCACACCTGGAGTTGGAATGGTGTTTCTAAGCAGTCACTACACAGGTAATCTAGCAGAGCAATCAGGAACAGAGAGCAGGTAAGAGCTGTGATTTGTACATTAGAAGTTATTGGATGAATGACACAGACTTATATTGGCAAAATATAAGCTGTTAGGTCTTTCTTTCTATTTACCTTAGAAAGTTAAAATTCACCAATGCTTAATAAATAATTCAATTAAACCGTAAAAATATGAGGATATTTTGTACAATATGGAGTTTGAGTTCACCGCAACTTTGTGAGTGATATACATTTAAAGCTGGAATAAAGGATTAATTTGGACAGTTAATTAATAAAAAAAACAATGATAGAGGATTTAGGTCTGTTCCTGTTGTGCACCAGCATCAACTAGTGAGGAGATGTTATGGTTCTCTTGGTGGCCCTGTTGATTTAAAGATCATGAGAAGCATTTAATCTCCTTAGAGGCAAAACAAATGGCTGTCTAACACATCAAATATCTTTTGCATGTAGTCTATTAATAGATATCTAAACAAAATGAAAATAAGATGTTGAGTTTTGTGGACCCGGAATTGCTCTATTAATTAAAAATGTGCACTGGGCCTAAGAATCACCAAGAGCAAAGTTATATTTAGAACAAGACCATTCTAACCGAATTAATTGCATAATTCTCTTGGTGTCAAAGCTGCTTTAACAACACTGGAAAAAGAATAAAGACTTTCTGTTTGGTTTTGCACTGTGAATTCATGCTCAAACTCATGTCGTCCTTAGACCATTTTCTCTTCAAAGGGATAAGAGTGACTCTTCTTAAATATAAGCTAAAAATATATTTCTCCCTGATGATAGATGTCCAGCTGTGCTTTGAACTCAGGGGTAACAACCGTTACCTTCATGTAAGTAAAAGTGCAACTTAAAATGCAAATGCACTGCTGATTAAAAGTGACTGAAAATCTAGACTGTAAACCCCCACACTCCCAATGGATACATGTGGATAGTGGCCTATTAGCGTTGTCAGTCTCCGGTTACAAAATTTTCTTTCCGAAAGAGTGACATCAGAAAGTTCGTATTCGGATGTCCCTATTTCGAATACTCCCCGCTTTAGAATTTTTTTTTTAGAATGGGTGAGTATGATCGGCATACTTACCCATTCTGATTCGGAAATACCACCACCGCCGCTACCGCCAGACAGCAGAGAAAGGTGAATAAGTTCTCCAGGGTGCGGGGAAGGGAGGGTTAGTGTTAGGCTGCAGGGGAGGGAGGGTTAGGGTCAGGCTGCAGGGGAGGGAGGGGTAGGGTCAGGCTGCAGGGGAGGG
>WWET01001268.1:243820-268806 GCA_011038615.1 Limnodynastes dumerilii
AGTATCGTGAGAACGTGATTTCAGGCACTGGGTAATAGCCTCTCAGTAGCGCCGGGCACCTCCTGCTAGCAGGAGGTGATTTGCGGCGTTTTGAAACAGTTTTTTTTTTCCCCCGTTTATTTTTTAATTCGCTGCCTGCTGTTTTAGCGGGTTTTTTTTTGCGGGCGAATGCGTCATATTTTTTCCAACGCTAAATTTTTTTAAATACCTCCTGAATCAGGCCCTAAGTGCAGTCTTTTAAGAAATAACCTACTGTGCATGCGAGGTAGGTCGTTTCATGCAATCTACATACCATTTAGGTACATACAACAAAGGATATGAGAGTAAAGTCAGCGCAGAGAGTATCAGTGGAACAACAAATACAATTAAAACTAAACTAAACCATAAAAGCAGCATACAGGTAAAAACAGTAATTATAGTCACATATAAGTCAATGGTGAGGCTTTGGATGATGTATTCCAAAAGGGAAGACTTCCTCCCGATATTCCTCCAACCAAATTATTTCCACAGATCATATGAAGAAAAGAAATATGAAAAATAATTAATGCATGATGCTCAATAATCAAACCAAAGATATAGGCAAAAAATGTTTACTGTTTAAAATACATATATATAATAACTTTTACAAAATGATAAGCCCATTCATGGCTAAAAACATCAAGTAAAAGATATATATATCAGAAAACCATAAGTAAAGTGCATTTAAAGTTAAGTTTTAATTGTATTTGTTGTTCCATTGTTGTTGTTCTCTGCGCTGACTTTACACTCATATCCTTTGTTGTATTTTAGAGTTTTAGACACTCTAGAGCAGTGCTCCTCAACCTCTTCTCACCCTCGGCATACCTAAGCCCTTCCCAGAATTCCGCGGCACACCTAAGCCCTTCCCAGAATTCCACGGCACACCTAAGCCCTTCCCAGAATTCCACGGCACACCAAAAGCAAATTATACAAAAAAAGCAGGAATTACAAAGTACATACACAGATATTACATTATTTTTTACAGCCTCCCCAGTATAACCAATCGTGTGTCTTTAGCTCTCCGTATTCCACATTTATGTATCTGCAAGGTCTTCCAGAGCTTTTTCTCCTGTTGGAGGCATTGCACCGCGGCACACTTGGCAAAATCCCGTGGCACACTGGTGTGCCATGGCACACTGGTTGAGGAGCACTGCTCTAGAGTGTTAAGTTGTTTGCGGGAGGTTTTTAGCATTTTTTAAGGGTCCCACCCCAGTTTTCAGCATTTAGGTACATAGACTGACTACGAGTGGTCTTTAAAGATCGCGTAACTCCATTCTTAGTACTACGCACTTGAGAAGCATTCTTCTGCAGTGCCAATACAGCCCTATGTGCGCATTTTCATTCTTAAGAAGGAAAATAAGAACAGTTACTTAAGGAAGACCTATATCACTCTTAAGTGCCAAATGGATCCTAAAAATGGCGGGTTGTGGGGTAGGACGGGTGAGTTAGGTGTGGATATGGCTGCACCTAATTCACTCTTACCTGTGAATACAGTCCATTGTCTTTTATTAATACAATGTATGTTTTTTTTCTACGGTTTTTATAGCATAAAAGTCCTACAAAAAACTTCCGCTTATTTCAGTTTTTCTCTTTAATATTGCTTACTTTAACATTATTTATATTAAATTAATTCATTTGTTAAAGCTAGGGAAATTTTGGGCTGGCTTTCTTATGAGCAAATACATTGGATGTTTGCACTTTTACCTGTTTGGAAATGGACCCTTCTCCTTTCCAGACCCCGTGATCTGTAAAACTAAGGTTGAGTTGCAACATGATTAGTGAGCAGATCTGAGCAGCTCATAGCCGGATGTTTGTACACAGTACTTTGGATTTATCCTATGCACCCATGTTGTGCTAAAGCTATGATAAAATCTGTTGTAATATGGTCTGTAACAAAATTTGTCTCTACAGTAACTTAAATTTATATTAGAAGTTACTAGAGAAGTTTATTGCCCATATGAAAGGTCAAGGATGTAGGTTTAATACAGGCCTCAATAAAGGCAAAAATATTACTCAATATAGTCACAGTTGTCCTCCACTGAGTATAGACGATGGGTGCAGTTTACTGGTGATTTTTCATTAGAGAATATTTATAAGATCATGTGGAATAAATCAACATAAAGAGCCTGATTTACTAAGCTGCGTTAAAGTGATGCTCATAGCAACCAATCAGATTCTAGCTCTCACCTTTTTATTGCATATAAGAAAATGCCTGCTAGAATCTGCTGTTGCTATGGACAACATCTCCACTTTTCTTATCACGCAGCTTAGTAAATCTGGCCCAAAGATTTGAATAAATATCATTTAAATCAAACTATTAAGACAAAATTTCTATTATCTACCCAGTATTTAATCTCTGGAGTGCTAAGCTAGATAGAGGTAAACATGGTGCGCAGACATTTTAATGAATGAGCATAATGGGCCTGATCCAGACCAACGCTCGGGTTACGTATCAACGCATAGCGTATTGATGCTTTCGTAAATAACTATGCACTCCCCTAGGCACTCCCCTTGGTCATACGTATTTTTGCCGTTTTACGCTTCCCAAACTCTACCTTACCTTTTCAAAGCGTAACTCCTGTCAGCAAAAGGGCTGAACGTACTTACGCACCTAAGCACGCCTATACTGTACGATTTACATGCCTCATCCCGCCTCCGAAGCGTAATTATGAGTGCCGTATGGCTGGCACGCCCCTTCGTTTGTCGTTACGCTGTTGACCTTAGTCCCGTAATTACATTCAGAGTTTCTGGTCGAAACATCTGCAGTGTGCATGTGCAGAACATGGAAAACAGCATTTTTACGACTACAGCGAGCGTAAATACGGGCATAGATCTGGATCTGCGACAGTTTCTTCTGCTATCCAGTGTTGGTAAAGAGCAGGTTTGGTGCTTTGCAAAACAGTCTCCTATCCTAAGTCTGCTAAAAGTGAAATATTCTGCCAGATGGAAGGGTGAAGACGATGGAAGGGTGAATCCAGATGTAAGGGTGAAGATGATGGAAGGGTGAAGACGATGGAAGGGTGAAGCCAGATGGAAGGGTGAAGACAATGGAAGGATGAAGACGATGGAAGGGTGAAGACGATGTAAGGGTGAGGACGATGGAAGGGTGAAGCCAGATGGAAGGGTGAAGACGATGGAAGGGTGAAGACGATGGAAGGGTGAAGACGATGGACGGGTGAAGCCAGATAGAAGGGTGAAGACGATGGAAGGGTGAAGCCAGATGAAGGGTGAACAATCTAGACAAATCCATAGCAATGTATCTCAGGCCGGGGAGGGCTCGCCCGAGCTGGGCGGGAATGGTCCCTTTTCAGTGGGCCACAAAACAATTTACGTACCTTGGAGTTCAAATTACCAAAAACCCTGCCTCTCTCTATAGAGTTAACATTAAACAATCAATTACTGATCTAGACCGTCAGCTGACCGGCTGGGCCAACCTGCCGTTGTCCTACCTGGGCAGGGCGAGCCTTATTAAAATGACAGTATTCCCCCGCTTGTTATACATATTACAATCCTTACCAATACTTCTAACTCAATCAGATGTTAAACAAATTAATTACTTGTTCAGATCTTTCATATGGGGTGGAGGCCGACCTAGGATAAGTTTACTTAAGCTGCAGCAGGTCCCAACAAATGGGGGAATCAATTTTCCCGATGTCCAGCGTTATAATTATGCAGCCATTCTGCGTCACTTGAGGGATTGGCTGTCCGACTCCTCGACTTACACAAACACGGGGCTGGAGGGGGCTTTTCTCAGTGGCATGGGCCTGGTCTCTTTCTTGCACCATACGGACCATGAGTTGGATCAGGAATACCAGCACAACCCCCTATTATGGTCCACTAGGAGACTCTGGCATATTCTGAGACACAAATACCGGTTGCACTCACACTTCTCCCTACACCTACCGGTTACACGTAATCCCGAATTCCCGGCGGGCATGAGCGGAGGTCCCTTTATGGGTTGGGCGGCTAGGGGGGTCTCCTCGATTCGGGCATTGGTAAATGGACAGAGGAGGCGCCCACTGACCTTTCAACAAGCGGTGGAACAATTTGACTTTCTACACACTGACCCCATATCCTTTTTACAGCTACAACATTACATTGCGCAGGTCCTCAGACGACTGGCCCCGACAGACTGGGACAATCCTTTTGACTCCATGCTCCTACGTACACAGGGGACATCCAAAGCTATATCATCGGGATATAAGTTCCTATCAGACCCTATAAATTACGAAACGGCATCGGGTGGGATAACAAGGTGGCTGACTGACTTTCCTCACCTAACTTTGGAGACTATACTGAAGGCCCTTCACGTTTCCCGACGTAGTCTCCCTTCGAGTCGTTACGTGGAACTCTTTCTTAACATCTTTCATCGGACATACTTGACCCCACAGAAGGCGTTTGCTCTGGGTTTGAGGGACTCTGACCTCTGCTATAGATGTAATGAACCTAACGCAGATTTAGTGCACTGTCTTTGGGGATGTCCATTTGTGAGATACTTTTGGGCGAAAGTCCACAAATTTATGTTGGATCACTTAGTTTCCGCTGCCCCGCTCACACCTGAATGGGCAATTTTGGGCATTTTGCCCAAAAACCAAAGGGCGGCCAGGGAAGTCAGGCGCTTGGCCCTCGCGGTTAGTGCGGCGGCACGGAAAACAATCTTGCAAACGTGGAATCGCGGAGATACCCCCCCCTTTGCGCTTTTTCGGGAAAAGTTGTTTTTCATTTTTCAGATGGATTGGTTGGAGGCCTCTTTGGACAGGAATAATAAGGTAGAAAAATTTTTTGATACCTGGGAAAGCTATATAGACTCTCTACCTGCTCCTACCAAGAATCGATTGCATTGTAGTTTTGGGCAAACCTCTTGGTATATGTTACGTGTGATGGATAATGACCCACCTATATTGGGATATGATACTGTTTCCTGAAGAGTGCTCGCGCACCCTAGATATTGAGGTTTAAGTCAACCCTTGAATTATTTGTACTGGCAAACAGTGACTGTACCTGCTCTTTATTTAACAATTGTGATGTAGCATTGTGTATGTGTTATGTCATATTGAGCTTGTGACATCTGTGTACCATGTTTTGTGGTTAATAAAAAGATTTAAAAAAAAAAAAAAAATTTGTGTTACTAAAAGCCATAAGCCGTATTCAGAACTTAATAACTACAGGCGACTTACACATGCTGGATGCTTAAGTTGCCTGTCCCATTCATTCTGTGCATGTGCAATACTGCAGTTACACACATTGTGCTGGATCCAGACTTAAGTAAGTGCTTGAACTTAGTTACTCCTGGGCTAAACCATGTTGATTGCAGGGGGAGTCAAGTTAATTGGTTCCATACGTTCAGAACATACATGCGTGGGGTGTGACAGACCTCTGTGCGGCGGTGGAGGTACTGATGAAGTGGCACAGTAAGGGCTGGGTTTAGCCCTTACGTACAATTGTTTTGTCCCCACGGTTACCCTTATGTGCGGACAAGATAAGATAAGATAGCGCTCTGGACAGATAAGTGTCCTTAATTTCCATACATGTGTGGTAGAGTGCCCTATCCATTCATGTACGAAACTTAGGAGTGGGTGAACGTACGGAATACCCCTGTACGTTCACAGTAAGCTATTTGGTCTGGGTCAGGCCCCATGTTCATGGTTCGACATAGGTGTGGGGAATAACAAAAGCAAATATTGCACAGGATCCTCAGATCTGCTTGATCCCTCACACAGACAGATTGTCATTACCTTCATTTTTCCCATTCCTGTGAAGGTAAAAACAGAATGCATCAGGAGGGCAAATACTACCAGGATAGGGTAGAATGTGTTCCCATCATGAAGTACAGACAGACAGACGTATGCGCATAACGTAAAAGCGGACCAATTCTTAACACATGGAAACCGGAAAGTGAGGATCCCGCCCACACTGTTCAGGATGTGGTTATTTAAATGACTTCAGCAAATTTACACCAAATCATTTTGCAATATGTGGCAGATGCCTTGAGGAAGAAGTGACATCTGCATCTCTCAATCACTTTAAAGGGACCTATTTATAATAACACTGCTGAGCTGTTATTTTTACATTCGCAATTAAGGGCATAGCAGATGCTGTGATTTCCTTTGAAAATAAGTTCTTCCCTTACATAAAGGAATATTGCCCAAGTTATTCCTTACAGTCACTGAGTAACTCCCTGGACACCAGGGGTGTATTTTTTCTTACCACCATTTATAAACCAATTGGTCATTTGAAGGTGACTGACCCATAAAGACAGCACATGGTTATAAACCGAGATTTGGTTTCATTTTTTGTCAATTATGAGGCTCTGTATAAAGATCCATTTTCAAGTTATTGATTTAACTTCAATAAACATTTGATACATGAAAAAATACTTCAATGAATCCTGGACACACTAAGGGTTAAAGCCATTCCTCTTTTAGAGTTAGGAAAAAATTCAGCTAGAGTTTAAATCTGAATGAGGCTCATGTTGAGGAAAATTTTGCAAATACCAATTGGGCAAGTCACAGGCTTTAAATTCACGGATGAGAGCAACACAAAGAAAAAGCACAAGAGGCTACAGTTACATTAGTATTGGTTTGAGTAACAATTGGTGTAATGAGGTCACTGCCAACACTTCTTGAAGCTTACATTGGACAACAGGTTCAGCACATAGTTGACAACTTTTTGAATCACACCATCCAAGGAACCTGTACAGGGAATCCAACGTGCAATTGTGGAAGGCACAAGGACATACTATTGCATCAGTATATAACCCTATCTGTGCGATGACACCCTAAGAATAAAAGAGGGTAGACCACAGTCCCTGAAGTGCTCCCAAAAATAAAGGGATCACCACGAATGGGTCTCAAATGAGTGTCCTTTCTGGGATAGAGATATCAGATATGTCTGGGTAAGAATCATTGGCCTAGATCCTGGGCTACGGCAGACAAAGGAATTACGTACATGTGCAAAACCTTCTCTTATGAAAAGTGGGCTTTCCCCTCATTACGCATGTTGTATCTCCGCTGTGAAGGCGGAGATAGACATGCAAAAGAAGGGACGGGGGGGGGGAGGGAATCGGAAAAGTTAAGGTAGGAATCTACCGCGCACTCCCCGCTACAATGCCGGCCGTAATGACCTCGGACACCCGTAAGGTGCCATAGGTCTGGATCCAGCAGATTGTATATAGCACCAAATCCAAACTTCTGCAAAAGGGGAGCTTTCCGATCCCTAGGATCAAAAAATGGCAGAATTTTGTGACCATGCATGCTCCGCATTTTCTGTACAAATTATGATCCATGAGTCTCTTACTGGAAGTATTTCCGTCAGCAGGGTGGGATGCAAAGATCAATTCCAGTACGTGAGAGGGAAAGTCATTAAATTATAGAGTGGGGGCAAGCTTAGCACCCTTCGCAGTGCCCAGATTCCCTAGTTGTTCACATTTTATGCAAGGAGGACACAGAAGTCTTAAGGTAGAGGTCAGGGAATATAAACAGGAGAGTGGTCATCCCCCTTCCACATAAAATCCCTGCCACAAGCCCATTGCGGGTGATTTGCCTGCATTCCCAGGATACCGGGAGACATGCTAGCTTATACTGCTCTCTTACTGTTGTGGTATATAGGTCTTAGTACAGGGTCAGCTCCACAGCCTTCGCCTACAGCACTGACTGCAGAAGTGTCTGCTGACCTTTACAGCTCAACAACAATTAAGATAGAGGCTCCTGGAAACCTGTTGATCATTATCAAGCAATAACTATCAGCCGAAGCTAAGCATTATATATGAACTTCGCTTAATTCTTTATTAAATACTATAGTTGATTAAGAAATGTCTTGTGTTATCTCCTTTAACTCCTCGTGTTTAAGAAACACTCCTGTTCCCCTGGGAACTAGTTATTGTGCCGTAGCGTCCAGAACCGCTTAGGAAGTCATACTGTTTTGCTGCATCGTCAGATAATTGTTATGCATCTCTATCTTACCCATAATCCCTGTTACCCATTATAACATTATGTACCTCATGAAAAAGGTCTTTCATCTCTGTATTGTTCCCAAATATTCTTCTATCCCCATATATGAAATGCCTGAAATGCTCCGAACATTTCTCTTCCCAATTCTCTTTCCAAACTCTGACCTAATTCAACTAAAAATGTCAAAACCGTTTTATATACAATTATTGAAATAGCAACATATCCTGAAATCATATTACTTAAAGTCATTTTTGCACTGTTCTAGCAAGTTACTAACAAAATTAACACCCTTACATCCCTTTCACATCAACACTAAAAACTCGTCCTAAACACAGGTTGGTAGTGATGTGAAAGGTATCGTTACTCAGACACGGGAAAAATAAGGGTTTTCCTGTGTCTGACCCCAGTAGCTGGTGGTGTGAAAGGTGCCGGCCCGGGTTTTTCAACCTGGGTCTCGCCTAAGACTCCCGATTGGAGGGTTTGTTTACTGTTGCTATGTAACAGTAAACAAATTCCTCCCTGGGAGCCTTGCGCAGCCCCTACACTGTCAGGGAAGATCGGGGGACGAGGAATTTCCCAGATCTACCCTGCAGTGTGAAAGGTTCTGACCCGGTAATTTTCCAGGTTAGAACTAGTCTTAATCAGGGTTGCCGACTCTCCCGGAATGTCCGGGAGACTCCCGAAATTCGGGCAGTACTCCCGGTATCCCGGGAGAGTCAGCAAATCTCCCGCAAGTGACTTGAGGTCCGTAGTTTCACTGAAACCACAGCCTCAAGTCCTGCCCCCTAGTATGCTAGTGTTGCTAGGCACAGGAAGGGACTTAATGACGCAATTTGCGGCATCAAGCCCCGTCCCGACCCCTATTTAAAGTTAAAACGGGTCAGTATGAGCCAGGGGCGGAGCCTAATGATGCGATTTGCATAACCCACGTCATTAAGCCCCGCCCCCACATGTGTCGCTAGCTTCTCTCCGGGATCTCCCGGAGGGAAGCTGCCAAAAGTCGGCAACCATGGTCTTAATACATGGCTTTTTTTTGAGACCTGGTTATTCACCCGGTGATAAAAGTGGCATTAACATATAATTGTAATGGGCTGTTTACCCACTTTTAAATACCATAATTATTTGAGTAAATGTGTCTCTGGTAATCTGCAGCATAATTACTATTATACTGAAAAGTCCTGTGATGCATATAAATCATTATATATTAAATGCGCACTTTAATATTTTAAACACTATCTTTAATGTGATACTAATGATGATGTAAAGTGTAATATTATAACACAGTAAGTTTTAACAATGGAGGGAAAAGTGAATGGATTCCTTTGCTGAGGATGAGTCACTGCAATGTGCAGGCGACTGCTCTTCTTTTATAAATATCTCATTTGGCTGTGAGTCACACAACTCAGTTCTATGTTAGCGGACTTGCTAAAAATAACCTTAGTAGCTTTACAAGGCAGTGCGCGCTGGCATACAAATTTCTGAATGAAGAAAAGTTTGGCTTGCCATAAAATGGTTTGCAAGTATTTAATACTTATGCAGGTGACTCCATTGTCATCCAATTGGCGCTAAGTGGATGAAATATTATGGTCGTTATAAAAGGGAATATTTATTTGGAAGTATAAGGCCAGACAGGGCCGCCACCAGGAGTTTTGGGACTCAGGATATGAGTCGCAGTGCCCTGCCTCGTCACCTATGTGAAATCACTCATGATGTCATATAGAAGGCAGAGTGCCACGTACCTGCTTTACTGATTCGCCTCCACCTGAAATGCATTCCTGTACATCAGCCCGCTGATGTGCCACCTACTACACCTCTCCAGCAGCAGGTATTGGCAATAGGATACTGCCAATACTTGCTCCCGGAAGGTTAGTATCAGCGTGCTCCATCTCTTTCTGGGCCCGGGACAGGAGTCCCGGCAGTCCCTCCCTGATGGCGGCCCTCTGGCCAGATTGATAGTTCTGTGAAACATCCCACTTCCGCAATCTGCTTGCGGAATTCATTGGGGCTGCACGCATGCGCACACCATTGTTATGATGCGGCTCTCCAGGCGTACAGAATTAAGTTCCGTACATCGGGAGATCCGTCCGACAGTGTGGCCCATCCCCTCCGCCCACCTAAAAGTGTTTGGGGAGTAATATATCAATTTTACAGCACGGGCAGGTTTAAGTACTTGTATGTGGATCAGGGGTCATATGGACAGCTAATCCGCACAAGAGACTTAAGGTAGGTTTATGGCAGCGTAATTGCTGGCATAACCGCACTATAGACAGGACTATAGTGACTTTCCTAAAGACAGGAATCAGTGGCAAGTGCAACAAATCATGTCTATTACAGTGCCCAGGACTGCATAAAACTTCTGGTGTTCCTTGGGATGTATTAAGTTTTAGGCTTCCTCAATCTTTGCTTTTTTGCAGTATTGCATTCTGGGCAAGAGCCGCCCTTAGCAGTGCAGAGGCCCAGGGCAAAGCCTTCACGTGTGCAGAATGAGGCCTAAACTGTGCATAGGCAGACTGACCACAGCTGATTAGAAGTTTATGAACAATTCATTTGTAATTGAAGCCGATTATAAACAACTAAGCAGCGGCAGCAGCTACAGGTCAGTTGTTTATAAACAACATCAGCTGACAGCTTCAGTTACATGGCCGCCTGCTATAGTATATTAGTAGTGTGTCACGGCTGTATATGATGCTTACAGGGAGTAGTAATGACAAGGCTTGGCTGGAACTGCTATCCGTATAGATGGGTGGGTGTCCTGGCCAGCCCCCACTGCTACTACTCACCGACAGTGCTTCTGTATCTGAAGCGGCCAGGACCAAGGGTATAATCGGCATACTTACCCATTCATTAATAAAATCTCCTAATTAGTGCTATTTTTTTTAAATAGAGACAGATAAAAATTAGCTCCCGATTGTCTCTTTCAGAAACAGCAATTTGAGGCAGCAACTGCATTCCATCTTAAAACTATATCTATATTTTTTATTGCTTCATTAAAGCTTTTGTCCAGGTTTCAATACGTCTAAATATGAAAGTCTTAACTTGATTTCAATCCACAAGAGAATGCTGTCCACTTTTCTGAATACACAAAATGGTTGAAATGAAGTTGCTCAGATCAATTTATAGGTTAATGCAAACAGGTGCATAAAGGCCGGGGTCATCTGCTTTAACAGAAACTGCTTTTATGCACCTCTCTGCATTTACCTATAAACTGATTGGGTAACTTCCATTTTGTGTGTATACTGTTTGGGAGCATGTCTGGGAGCAGCAGCTGAGAGGGGGTGTTGTTCCACAGCAGCTGTTTTGGAGCCATTAAGGGGTGTCTCCTGAGGTAAGTTAGCTCTCAATTTAAGAACATATATATATATATGCAGAAAGGCCTTGACGATAGCTGGTGGATTATCGTATATATTTGCAAATATGTGTTTCTGCTTTTTTATTTTTATTTTACAGATAGAATAATATAGTTTGTTACTGGTTGATGGCAGTGTTGCTGGGGCATTTTCTTTCTCACTTTTTTGAATAATAAGCAGTAAGAATGCATTTACAACCCAAACAAAAAAACAAACAAACAAAGACTTAGCTATATATTTTTATGTGCCATTCAATAATTGCTTATTGTCATTATATCTGCAGCTGTTTTCCATCGATTGTTCTCTGATTATATAACCAAGTGATGCTTTTGTAAAAAACAGATGATATACAGTAACAGGAATAAGGAGACATGCATCATCGCCCAAGTGTATGAATATAGCACAAAATAAATAAATTCATGTTTGAAACATAGCCCGATACCCCTGGATAATGTTTATAAATTCTGACTTTTCCCTCCTTCTACTATTCATTTTGTTTTTAAAATGTGCTCAGTATAACAGGGCCACTGCCAAGCTGCCATAGCTGCCAAGATAATGTTGACACATAATACACAACATTATACACATACTGTTACCATTATCCAGCTTCTGATTCAATGCACTGCTCAGACAGCAGTTTTAACAGATGTTAATTTGTTTAATTGGAGCCTGAACCGATTAAACCGCTAGGCACGTGCCATTGCTCATATATGACGTCCATGCAGTAATTGTAGAAAAACACCTGTAGACGCAGCATTGGTAAAGGGAGATGGGTGAAAGGCCAGGGAACACGTTGAGCCTACAGAAAGCATTGACTGTGTGACAGTAATTGCAAGCAGCAGAATTCTTCGGGAAGACGCATGGACCTCTCACCTCTGAGAGATGAAGAAAAAAAAAGAATAAGGAGATAATAGACCCAGAAAGCTATTATTTGAAAAAATGAACAGATGGCAGTCTAGCTAGAGATCCTAGTGTTATGATTTTCAATAAAGGTTTAAATTATAATATTTCAGATTATATTTCATAAAAAAATAGCATTGTCTATCAATTCCATTTGTTTCATTCCCAGCAGATAGGCTAAACATGTAATATGGGGATTGTGCTGCTACCTTCATTTACTAGGCTCCATCAAAGGGGTGCACAAAATAGTCTGGACAGAGAGTCACATTTAGACCTTACAGTCATTTCAAAGGCGAGGCACAGAAGCATGAAGAGGGTGGGTATCCATAGCAAACAGCCCTATTTGAAAGGGCCGTTTGCTCCCAGCCAGTTCCGAACTGGCTGGGATATCGATTGCTTATGCCTTGATGATCCTGCTGGGTGCAGAATAGAGAGCTGCGCACATTGAAGAAGAGAACAGCAGTTACCCAGACCTCATTGCTGGTGGGAAGGGGCTCACTGTATGGCTCATTTTCAAGGACTACACCCCTCTGCCCCATTCTCTGCCATTTGGGCCTTTCAACCTTATTGGATGTTTCCCTATTGTTGCTGGTTGCCAAGGGGCCCCGTAACACTTCAAGCATCAAGGCCCCAAAAATGTTGGTCAACCACTTTTTTCAGTCGCTACACTGACAATTACAAATTCCACAACGATACATCCAAAGACGGCACCATGATGTTGGTGTACTGTGGCTTTATTACTAATGAGTGTTATAAGTTTGTGTACCATGCTGGCAGCTATAAGTTCGGCATGGTACCCTTCATAATGCCAACATTAACATAGAAATAATAATCATCATCATCATAATAATAATGGAGACTTTTTAGCACAATAGAAAAAAGTGGCTTTATTTTCCCATAGAGTTACATGTTCATATGTGGCTCAGTATCTTCCAATGTTTCAATTGCCAAAATGGCAATTTTCATCAGTGGGAGAACAAAGTAGTGTGGCATTTTTCTGGCACATTACTTTGGTCTCCCCCTGATGAAAATTGCCACTCATATGTGACCAGAGTCCTGCATAAGAGAGGGGAGACAGAGGAGGAGAGACAGAGGATTGCACTCTTCTCTTCCAAGTGAACTTTCAGACCTCTGCACGTACGGAAAGCGTGTGGGGGTCTGTATCCAGGCCCTAGTGTGCAGCAAGTGATTGAGATATTTAGTGGTAAATAGCAGTGTAACAAGTAGGGTAAAGAAACATTAGTATTAATAAGCAAGGCTGGATTTATTCAGAGCAGAAACGTCATGTATTTTAAAATGCCACATTCAATCATTTTTACCAGCTTTGGTCGTTGTGACACTTGTTCTAAACGGTCATCATCACACGTCAGCCATAAATATACTATTCTCATAGAAACACATCTGCACATTTTGAATCTCTGCATTTTAATGCAACATATTTCATATCAGTCACCAGGTGTTCCATCAAGGCATTTACGCTTCAGTCCTCTTGTCTAGTTAATGCCTGATCACTGTCCTCAGTGTGTGTTATTATATACCTTGGCTGCAGCAAAGACATTAACAAAATAAAATAACAAGGAAACAGACTGGTTTAAATGCCGACCTTCAATCACAAGCACACACAGCTTGAATGTTATCTATATATATAAACGAAGCACCACCAGATTTGACCAAACACATCCTGATCAAGAACTTGGAAGCCAATTGAGCCACAATTTATCACAATGGAATGTCTGTTGGATTACTGGATGTGGATACTACTATTGTTCTATTTGTGTTGGCAGATTTCCCAAAAAACTGGTGTAACGAACCGACAGCATAGCTCACGCATGAAGATTGTGCAAGTGCGCTGGTTCCACACCTGAACACAAAACACTATACAACTGTCAGCATTCCGAGGGGTGTTTGGAGAGGGAGAAGGGGTAGAGGCACATAGCCAATGAGCCCTGTGGATATCCAGACTTGAACGCAGACATATGCATGCACATTATACTGCAAAACACCTGAAGCCACAGATCATGTCTAAGTCTAAGGGGGCGTTGCTCCACAACATGCTAAGGCTGCTTGTTTGTGGTCATTGCACTGCACTGCAGCCGCTTCAATGTGTATATGAATGGATGTATGTATAATAAACCCACACCCATCATGTAGGACGAGCCCTAATGCCTTGCCTTGTTTGTAACTGAGGATCCACGCTAACTTTCTCAGAAATGCAGTTGTGAAAATACTGTACTGTACATAGTGGGTACAGAGCATAAAAACAGTTTATAATAGCGGATGTACAGAGGGGTCAGGCACGTTCACCCGCTCCTACATTCCATATGTAAGTAGATAGGACACTCCCCCACTAATGTACGGAACTAAAGACGTGTCCATAACCCTACCTTATCTTGTCCGCGCATAAGTGGAGTCAGATTTACTAAGCTGCTGGTTTGGAAAAGTGGAGATGTTGCCCATAGCAACCAATCAGATGCTAGCTCTCATGAGATCCGTCAGAAGGGGCGTGTTCATACTTCATAAGTAGGAAATTAAGAAAAGTGGGTGGGGGAGGCACTTAAATAGGGCAGTATGCGCTGGGCTTGCAAAGCATAATCCACACAAAGAAACACACAGAGAGTTAAGGTATGGAGGCGGCAGTCAGTAAAGGTCTGTGAGAACGAGGGGAGTGTCACGGGAGCGTGCTAAACACTTAGTTGCGTCATTTTGCGAATCCGCGCTTACCTTTTCTTATCTGTGGATCAGGCCCTATGTCACTGATAGATAATACTGTGCAATTGTTTTACAACATACTGGTTTGTAATGTATTGAACAGCTTAAACGAACTGTTTTCTTATATAAAAAAAAACTAAAATTAAAAGACAAAATATATAATTGGAGCTAAACATTATAGACAAAGAACCAGATCCAGAATGTCGTAATGCGCTACAGCGCACAACCACCAGGGTTCACTACTTAGGATCACACTTGCGGAATTCCGCTGCAGCTACAGAGGTGTTGTGTACGCAGGGGATCTAATAGCGGATGTACAGAGGGGTCAGGCACGTTCGCCCGCTCATACATTCCATATGTAAGTAGATAGGACACTCTCCCACTAATGTACGGAACTAAAGACGTGTCCATAACCCGACCTTATCTTGTCCGCACGTAAGTGGAAATGTGCCAACAGGACAATCGTACAAACACAATGGCTAAATCCAGCCCTTACTGTACGAATGAAATAGCACCTCCCACCCACGCGCTGTCACGGCCTAAGCGTGGAACTGCTAGACGTACAGAAATAATGGACGGGATTCACAACTACGTGTTTTGGTAAGGTATGTGCCGATTACTAAGTGCTGCACTAATGCGGACGCGTAGTAAATACTTTACGCTATATACACAGCGTTTCATTACGTAGATTGCATACATGCAGTCTTTTAAGACCGTATGTATGCAATCTACATAACGAAACGCTACGTAAATAGCATCAAATATTTACTACACGTGCGCATTGGCGCAGCACTTAGAAATCGGCTCGTACCTTACCAAAACACATAGTTGTGAATCCGTATCAGTGTTCCGATGCGTATCGCAGGATTCCGGGCATGCGCAGTATTGAACCACAGCCAATTTCCACACACTGCATGTAGAAATCGTCTGTCCCGTCCATTATCGGTTCATGGCGGCTGAACACAACATAGTTGTGAATCCGTACCTGCGTATCGCAGGATTCCGGGCATGCGCAGTATTGAACCACAGCCAATTTCCACACACTGCATGTAGAAATCGTCTGTCCCGTCCATTATCGGTTCATGGCGGCTGAACACATCTCTAATTTTCTGAAGTATCTTAAAAAAGGGAAAGTGAAGTCAGACAGACGCTTCAGTGAGAATCAAATATATCAACACCTTAGGCAAAGTTGTCAAGTGAATTGTTATCAAAATGAAAAACATGTTTATGGATAACAGTTGATTGAAATGTTTTGTGATTTATTTATTTTTTTCTTAATATTAAACTGTTTTCAGATATCACTAAAGTACTTCAGGTTTTTTCAAACAAATTTTCTTCAAGAGCCAACATAAATCACAACACTACTAAGGGTCTGTGAATAATGATCTAATCGCGTTAACACATCCTGTAACTTTAGCCAGCAAGTATTTACTGACTTCCAGGGCCTGATCAGCCACAGTGTGGGGGGAGTATGGGGGGGGGGGACATCAGAAGAAGATTGGATATTGACCAGTCCAGCCTCATGATGTTTCTCTGCATCAGGGCATTAACTGCCCAATATCTTTATAGCACATGCTGCCTCCTCTTCTGGAGTTACATCGTCACACTGCAGAGACACACAACACAGGAAGAGTGAGTATATGAGGGATAAAGGCATTGGGGGGTTGAGGTATGATATGAAGTCAGTTTAGGGGTGTCATTATATGGGGGGAGAATGAATGCAGGGTACCAGGCTCTGCAGAGAATCTGTATTGGGGTCATAGTATGAAGGTTATTCATACATAATATAGGAGAGAATTTTTACATTGGCTCACAGTCAACTTAGTCCGAGTTCTATGCACTGTATAAAGATTGGTAGAATGTTCTCTGTATCGTATGGCATTCTCTAGAGTGCATTTTCTATCGTACAGTGAATTGTATTGTGGCAACAATATTTCTCTTTGTGTCACCCACGTTTTCTCTGCTGCAAGATGTCTGACAGCTAAGTGTTGGAAAAACATGAGACCCAGAGCTTTCCTGCTCCTAAAGAAAAACATAAGAAAGACAAGTGTGTTCTCCATGGCCCCTCTCACAGCAGTGACCATGTCCTATGAGTCTCCCTCTTCTGCCTTCCCCACAACAAGCTCTGGCCTCTTCCACCCATTCCATGATAAGTGTTATCCCTCCCTTCAGGAACTACGGCGTTCCACCTGGCGACAACACACCTTAATGTCTTCTATATCTCTTTTCTCTTCCCCTCTTCGTATTGCTTAAAGCAGTGCTTCTCAACCAGTGGTACTAGCACCACTGGTGGAACTTGGACCGCTTTAAGGTGGTTCTCAGGGCAACTGGACAAGGTTGTAAGGAAGTATGATAACAAACGGCAGAGGACATAATAAAATATCTTGGGGGCTAAATGGCACATGGCACACACAACAGATAGGAGGAAGAGGACAAAATGAAATAGATAGATGAGACGTTAGAAGAAATGAATAGATCATACTGATAAACTGCATCAGTGTACAGGTAAGATACAACACATGCCCTGTCCACATGGTCTGATCATTGTACCCAACAGTTTTATCAGGTACTCTCAAAAAGTTTAGCCCTATGAATGGGTCATAAGTAGTGTGTAGGATGGTCAGTCTACAGCCTGGCATGGAAGATGGTGGTAGCGGAGGGCAATTAGCCTAGTGTGGCCATTCTCTTTATTTCAGTCTTTCTGACTTCACTGCATGTGTTTCTATACATAAGTTCCACCATCATATTAACCAAACTCAGTATGCATTAAACTGACACAGCATTCAGGAGAAGTAAGATCTTTATGGGGCTTCCAAAGTATTTTAAATGATGTTTTGTACATGTTACTTATTCGTCCTCATTTAAAAGGAATATCATCATTCTGGTCCCACCTCAAATACGCTCTCATGCCAATAAAGCATAGACCATTCTATTATTCTACTGTACCCGAGCCTAATGGCAATGCACAGTCACAAATCTAAATAACTTGCCAGAGGAAGCAACACAGTCACGTCACGTCACCTGCTTTTCAAATGAAGAAATAGCTAGGATTACATTGAAGGGGGAGACAGGTGATATTTATCACTACAGACTTTTGACCAAGATATTGTCTATGCTATAAACCAAGATTTATGCTAAAAAAAAAAACAACAATGTGAAGGAATTGGAAAATAAATGGAATATTAAAATGGTTTACAGAGTTCAGCATGTGCCTGGTGACCTGCTGGTTCAAATTCCTCATGCCAATCATTTAGGCACATACAAATGTCATGTGTAATTAGGCTAAGTGCTCGTTACCTGGTGAACGAAGGGGCAGGGAGGTGCATGACGCCACAGGACTAGTTGGAAAAAAAAATGCAATTGCACATATTGAGATGGGAAGTTGTTACCATTCTGGCAATCTCTATTTCAAAAATGATAAAGCCGACGGCAGAATGTCATAATTTTCCACAAAATTTTCATTAAAAAAAATATAGTTCAGCATCAATACACTGGCAAAAGTTTTAATTGTGACTAGTGTACTAGAGTACTAGCTGCTTCTCCAGTGCACTGAGGCCTGCTGTCTCCTCACTACGGTCTGCTCTCTTCTTCCCCGGGGAACTAAGGCCTGCTGTCACCTCCCCGAGGTCTGCTCTCTTCCTCCCCGGTGCACTAAGGCCTGCTGTCACCTCCCCACGGTCTGCTCTCTTCCTCCCTGGTGCACTAAGGCCTGCTGTCTCCTCTCCACGGTCTGCTCTCTTCCTTCCCTGGTGCACTAAGGCCTGCTGTCTCCTCCCCACGGTCTGCTCTCTTCATCCTCAGTGCACTGAGGCCTGCTGTCTCCTCCCCACGGTCTGCTCTCTTCCTCCCCGGTGCACTGAGGCCTGCTGTCTCCTACCCATGGTCTGCTCTCTTCCTCCCTGATGCACTAAGTACTGCTGTCTCCTCCCCACAGTCTGCTCTCTTCCTCCCAGTGCACTAAGGCCTGCTGTCTCCTCCCCGCAGTCTGCTCTCTTCCTCACTGGTGCACTGAGGCCTGCTGTCTCCTCCCCACGGTCTTCTCTCTTCCTCCCCGGTGCACTGAGGCCTGCTGTCTCCTCCCTGCGGTCTGCTCTCTTCCACCCCGGTGCACTGAGGCCTGCTTTCTTCTCCCCACAGTCTGCTCTCTTCCTCCCCTGTGCACTGTGGCCTGCTGTCTCCTCCCCACAGTCTGCTCTCGTCCTCCACATTGCACTGAGGCCTGCTGTCTCCTCCCCACGGTCTGCTCTCTTCCTCCCCGGTGCACTGAGACCTGCTGTTTCCTCCCCGCGGTCTGCTCTCTTCCTCCCTGATGCACTGAGGCCTGCTGTCTCCTCCCCATGGTCTGCTCTCTTCCTCCCTGGGGCACTGGGGCCTGCTGTCTCCTCCCCACGGTCTGCTCTCTTCCTCCCCAGTGCACTAAGGCCTGCTGTCTCCTCCCCATGTTCTGCTCTCTTCCTCCCTGGTGCACTAGGGCCTGCTGTCTCCTCCCGGCGGTCTGCTCTCTTCCTCCCCGGTGCACTGAGGCCTGCTGTCTCCTATCCACGGTCTGCTCTCTTCCTCCCCGATGCACTGAGGCCTGCTGTCTCCTCCCCACGGTCTGCTCTCTTCCTCCCTGGTGCACTGGGGCCTGCTGTCTCCTCCCCATAGTCTGCTCTCTTCCACCCCAATGCACTGATGTTTGCTTTCTGCTTTCCAGGTTTGGTGTTTGGGTTAGGAATTAGGGTTACTGTAATGCCAAACAAACATGTCAGCATTACAATATTCAATCAGACCGCATTAACAAATCTGTCTAATCGAATACAGTCAATCGGTGACCGTTGCCGGCATATTGAAAATGAGCACCTCGCACCGGAAATACACATCACAGAATTGCCCCTGTCCAACCTCCTGTGCAATAAAAGCTGCACAGAGTCTTTTATGAACAAACATCAGGCTGTGAATGGAAACACAATTGTATATTTTTACCTCTCCTGCTTTTATCTTCAAATTATGCAGAGATAACACACAGTACTAAATCAGATGGAAAATATATTTCTCCAGTATACACTTTCACAGGCATCTGACAGGCACCTAATCATCAGGAAAAAACCCAGAGTGAAAAGGAACAGGCGTCAGTTGAGCAATACCCTCTTTAGTCATGGATGCATTATTTTTTATTAGCAATGAAGCTAGAGGATGGCAGCTCTGCTGTATGGAGAACCTGCGGGACACGGCAGCATGCTGGAACTGAGCATCAAGATAATGATCAGTAATAAATTATAATCAGGATTGCAATTGCAAAGCTCATGTCCTGTCTGTTGTGCCAGACACGTTTCATGTAGAGATTATAGATGTGTGTATGGATGGAGACGCCAAGCTGAGTGAGAGGCACGTTTTACCAAATGAGTCCAAATGTTGACGTTTACAAGCCTGCCATCTACATGATATGACCCATCCTATTGGACGAGGATGTCTCATCAGGTTGTGGCCATATGCTATTCGCAGGAGTGCTGATAATGGATACTGCTGACATGACCCATCCAATGGGATGCTGACACATCACTTCAGACTGACTATATGTCTGTATATACTTTCTGTATTTGTTGGTTGGTAAGTAAAGGTAAAAAATATAGTCATAAATAAAACAGAATGGGATCCAGACCTCTGTTGCTGCTGCGGCTGGAGTGTTGGATTCCCATTGCATCTAGTAATCCATACTGGTGAAAGGAGGCCGTATTTCCTCCGCATGACTACCTACCTAAACTTTTCTGCACCATCCCCATGTAAAATGGGAACGGTGCAGAAGGCTGGATAGTGTGTAAGGGTTAAAGCCAGCCCTTACTGTACTATTTGCATGCCTTATCCCTCCCCATGATAGCGAGACCCTTCCTTAAGGTTTACGACTCAGAAATCTGGGTGAGGCGTACTTACTGTAAACATTCTCACCTGGCGTACACACCATACAAGACCTGGGGCCAGATTTACTAAGCTGTGGGTTTGGAAAAGTGGAGATGCTGCCCATAGCAACCAATCAGATTCTAGTTCTCATTTTCCTATTACATACTAGAGAATGTCAGCTAAAATCTGATTGGTTGCTATGGGCAACATCTCCACTTTTCCAAACCCGCAGTTTAGTAAATCTGGCCCTTGTCCCGATATTAAAATCTAGATCTGTGCTGGACGATTGAAACAAACACATGCGTGGCCGCCAAATGTACGCATTTTCCATGCGCACAGGGCGCAAAACATCCATACATTGTAAACTTGAATGTGGTCCAACATGATTAACCTAAGATACCAAGGGCTTCACTAGAAATCGCAATGTTAAATGCTAACCTAATGCTTCTCCTCCAACATGACCCACTCCATTAGGCACAAAATACTCTGCTTCTCAGTTTCCAACTGTCAGTTACTATGGTAACCACCTTTGTTGAAGAGACAAAAAGTTAAGTTATTTCACCAGGTGGATGTGACAGTTGGAAGCTCAGGTCCGGAGTATAATGTAACTTATGGAATGGGTCATATTGGAGGGTCTGCTAATGGTCTTGTGCAAATGATAAACTGAACCAGTGCGCCCTTGCGCTAACGCTCTGGTCTAGATTTGGCTCATTTGTGGATACATGCCTTTACTGTAAATGGGCAATGTTAGTCCACCCCATCCATCCCTTAAATGCCCCGTCGATTGCAAGTAGTGGCACCTATGTGTTGTGCTCCACTCTAAATAGCCACATTTGCGCACTCTTGTTCTGGGCATGTGATGTGCGAAAATACGCAAAGATGCGCTATGCAATTGGGTGAGAGCCTAAGTCTGGATCAGCTCCATTTAAAAACATAATGTGCATTTTAATAATAAACAAACGGGTTAATGCCAAATCTATTTTCCTTCCCATTTTGGGAAATCAGTAAAGCAACGTGCACTGCGCCCTTGCTATAAAGATTACAAAATAGCATATAGCAACTGGATTTTACAACAGTAAAAAATATAAGTAACACAAAACAATCATTTCCTGACAGGTTTTTTGTTTCTGCATTTGCTGCTGGCAGACCCACTGTCCCATCTGTTCTCCACTCCAATCCACAGAAAAAAACTGTTGCCAGGCTCATCTATCTAACTCACAATACTTAATCTGCTGCTTCACTATGCAAATCCTCACAATAGCTTCCCAATTCCAGCAGAAGTATATTCTACATCATCTCTCATGTATTAATCATTAAACCAGGAGCTGGGATTTAAAGCGAAGCTTCAATAAAACCATGAGGTCTGTTTAGTAAAAAAAAAAGTTGCCTGCAGAAAAGTGTTTTTGTAAAACAGATAAATGAGGCAGCGCTGAAGCTCATTAGATATTGAGGAACTAAGGGCCGAATTCACAGACCCGTATTTTAAAAGTACGCAATTATACACAAGCAAGGCAGCACCCATGACACTCCCCTCTCACGCACGCAACTCCACGTGAAAACGGATCTGTGAATACGGCCCTAAAAGTCAAAGCATGCTCAGCATTCAACCACCTCAGGCAACTCTTGGTATTTCAGGCATTAGGATATTTTATATTTTCTAGCTACAAGACTGTCAGCCATGTTGCGGCCTGAAAAGGTAGCTGGGGCTTGTAGTTCCACAGCACCTAGAGACTTGGGTGGAATAATGACAGATGTATCAGCAAGACACTTGTAATAACTCGTATAACTCTGTATGAGCACAGTGATAAAGGACCGGGTAAGTAAGTAAAATCCTGCTCGCTGAAGTCGGGTGATTTTCTGTCACTGCACAGGCTCAGATGTTCAGACGGACGCAGATTTGTGTGGATAAGGCAGTTAAGGCAGGCTTATTGAAGTGTAAGTCATTCAAAGTCCACACGAGGGAGGGGCGTGGCATGGAAGCATGGAACACACATGAAGGTCTGGAATAGGCCCAATGCGTGAAAGCGATTGCATTATAATTATGCGAACATGCTCACAAGCTACCGTTCATTATACAGCTGAATCGGCTGTAATGGAAGCCTTTCTGTCTGCGGGATGGTGCGGGGCAGTACGAGGTGGAAGATACAGTCAGTGCCATTTCTAGACCTAGCAGAGCCTAGGGCAAAAAAAAATGTCTACATCAAGACCTCCACTTCTACCACTTTTTTGTGTGTCCAGCCTTCATTTATGTCCCTTCAGTGCCCAGCCTCCATTTGTGCCCAGCCTCCATGTGTGTCCTGCCTCCATTTGTCCCCAGCCTACAATTGTGCCCCTATTGTATCCAGCCTCAATGTGTGCACCTATTGTGTCCATTCATATAAACCGAACAGGGAATACAGGGCTCTTGCAGGACAATTCAATAAAACAGGTTTGGTCCTACAAGACTCCCATAGGAGCCCTGTATACCCTGTACAGGTTATGTGAATGACGCTGGCAGCATTATCTGTATGAAGGTAGGGTTGTCTGTTCATCATACACATAGAAACATGGATACAGGGGGAACTGGTTTTGAATCTCCAGACACAACAGCTGACGAGGTCTGCATACTGCATAAGGAAAATGCAGTGATACCCCCAGTGACAGGTAAGGCCCATAGCCCGAAGTTGGATTCTCTCAGAAGAGCTAAGCTTGTCTCTGAATCTCACTCAGAGCGCTTTTGGATAGAACTTAGCACTGTCAGGAGCAACAAATGATATTGCCCATAGCAACCAATGAGATTCTAGCTCTCACTTTACTATTTCTCTCTCTCGCTCTCATTACTAAATAGACACCAATTTACAAGTTTAATCACCTGGGTTGTAAGGAATCTTACCTAGTCCTGATAGGTGGAAAAGAAAGACATGTTTTTATTTGTACTTATTTTTCAGCTACATGTGGACTTTTCTCTTTTACTGTTCAGTGAAGCCTGCATTTATGTAAGAATATATTCATTAAAAACGTATGCTAGCGTGCAGTAATTCAGTCTGACATCTTAGTAGCTTAGGCCAATAAACACTCTGATTATTTGACTGCATTTTGCACAGGAAGAACACACTAATGAAAACATTAATACACCATGCTAGCCTTGGCTGGGTTACAAAAGATGGAGAAATATTGCATTGTTATGCTTGAGGGAATCCTTATTTTACACTACATGATTTATTTGTTTTCACTGAAACAGTAAAGAAGAAGCATATTTATTCCAAACATTTCTATTATAGTGAGACAGGACAATAAAATAATGGCTTCTCTATGGTAATATTTTACTGTAGAGGAACTGTTGTCTGTGGTCAATAGAGAGACAATGGATTAGGTGATCACATGGAACTGGATCAAGAGTATGATAAGGAATCAGGTGGAGTTACACCTGGGCAAAGTAACTTCCTCGTTGTGGACTGTATACACAGATCCGTTTTTGCGTGTGGGTGTGTGCGTATTTTTAGGATCGGATGAACTGCGCATGTGTAGTAACTTTTTCTACGCACGTTACGTAGTATTTATGTAAGTACTTTCGCCACATACTTGTGAATCGCATTAAGGGACATACGTACGGAGGGGCGTGGTTTTAATCCGGACGGTGGAAATTACGTGAAGTGGGTGGGGGGAGCATTTAAATGGGCATTTGAGGGCGCGGTTATATAAATACAAACGTACGTAAGTAATATACGCGCATATGTATACATGTAGACTTAAGGGTGCCCTATGGAGGCGGAAATCACCGAAAACCTGTCTGAGCGAGGGGAGTGTCAGGGGTGTGGCCTTGCTACGTAAGTGCATATATTTGCATACTTTATACACACGCATCCTAAATCCGGTCCTGTGACTGTAAACTAAAGATATTCATACAGGACATCTCATCTCTGAATCTACCACCATGTTACCTTCTTCATGTCTGTGCACAGCAAGTGCTATAACTAAACCCCCCTGAGAACCACCAGGGACATACAAGTGAAGATGTGGACATAATGGAATGAATGATTACTATCTACAGCTCCTTACTAGGCATTACTGCATGACCTGTTACTGGGACCGACGTCTACTGCTGGGGTTTTATTGGGTAATTCCCTAGTAGTTTTTATTACTGCCAACTAGTTATTGTTACAAATAACACGGTTGCTGCAACTGTCTTACATGTTACTGGCCTATA
>WWET01001268.1:271040-292635 GCA_011038615.1 Limnodynastes dumerilii
GGTTTTCACAATTTTGGCCACTACTGTATATATATATATATATATATATATATATATATATATATATATATACACACACACACACACTCTACTTCAGTCATATTGAGCTCCTGTAGTGAAGAAGATTCTCACTACTGATAATTTATAACAACAGCATGTTAGTCCAACTTCACTGTAACACAGGGGTGTGGGTCACCACTGCAAACACCGCTTTTTCGAAAGGGTCGTTCTCTACCGGACAGTTCTGAGCCAGAATGGTAAATGTAAATTATACCCCAACCCTTTCCCTAATCCTAACCCTAACCCTCTCCTTCCATGACCCTTACCATAATCCTATTCCGTAGCCTAACCCTAAGACTCCCTTCCATGACCCTTACCATAATCCTTCCCCGTAGCCAAACCCTAAGACTCCCTTCCCTGCAGCCTAACCCTAGACTCCCCTACCCCTAGCCTAACCCTAAGACTCCCTTCCCCACAGGCTGACCCTAACCCACCCCTTCTATTAACCTAACCCTCCCTTTCCCAGAGCCTAAGCCTAAAAGTCCCTGGAGAATGTTAATCACCACTCGGTTTCCGATGCGACGGGTCCAGCGGCTTGTGAAAAATTAATGTGTAAAATAAATTGGAAAAAGGCAGCCTTTTCTAAATAGAGGCAGCCAAAAATCAGTTTTCGTCTGTGTCTATACTTTCAATTACATATAATAGTATATTTTTTCCCCTCACTCTTCCTTTTATTCAGTCTATCCCCTTCCATCTCTCTTATTCTCCATCCCCAAACTCTCTGTCTATATCCCCCACTCTCTCCCCCTTCATTCCCCAAACCCCTTTCTCTCCTTCCTCTATCTCTTATTCAACACTATCACACCACCACCCCTCTCTCTACATCCCCCACTCTCTCCTCCTTCCATCTCCCCCACACCCTTTTTTAGTAAACATCTCAACCTTCCCCCTCTTACTCTCCACCCTCTACTCCATCTTTTTCTCTGCCTTCCTCACTCTCTCTCTTTCCACCCTCCCCTCTCCCCCCCACCTCCTCATTTCAATCTCCTTCCACCAATCTCTCTCTCTCTCTCTCTCTCTACCTCTCTCCCTCACTCTCTCTCTCTTCTCTCCACCCTCTCACCTCCTCCCCACCCCCCTCATTTCAATCTCCCTCCACCATCTTCCATCTTTCTCTCTACTTTCCTCACTCTCTCTCTTCTCTCCACCCTTTCAATTTCACCCTACCCCATCATTTCAATCTCCTTACACCATCTTCCATCTCTCTCTCTCACTCTCTCTCTCTCTCTCTCTCTCTACTTTCCTCACTCTCTCTCCTCAATCCACCCTTTCACCTTCACCTTACCCCCTCATTTCAACCTCTCTCCTCCATCTTCCATCTCTCTCTCTCTCTCTCTCTACCTCCCTCACTATCTCTCTTCTCTCCACCCTCTCACCTCTACCCCACTCCCTCATTTCAATCTCTCTCCTCCATCTTCCACCTCTCTATCTACCTCCCTCACTCTCTCTTCTCCCCTCCCTTTCGCCTTTCTTAGTAAACTTTTCCTTGCTACATCTTCAAGAAACTATTTGGTATAGAGATAAAAGCAATATCCAGGAACCCAATGTATCTTTCCCTGACAAATATTTTCCATTAGCAGTACCCTGGGATAAAACAGAAAAACAATGTCAAGACGCCTTCACTAAATTACTGTGGGCCAGTTTAATAAAGTAAAAAATGGGGATTTCAGAAGCACACTATTATCCCACTGTATACAGCAGACAGAAGATCAACTTGAAAAGAAAATACCAAAAAAAAACATGGGTGATGTAGACCTTGTCCCGACTGATGTAAGATCACAGAATCTCTGATGTCTTTATCATGTATCATCTCTATTCTCCTTTCATATCAGAAGCACGGCAAAATGTACAATTCCTACTAAAGCTCTCTCCAAATAAAGACACTCTAATTTCTGACACAGCTTTCAAGAGCAAGAGAGCATCACATATTATCATAGCGTCTAAGATGACAGGTCTCCAGGCCTATAATCTTCCAACATGCGTCATAAATGCTAGAATTATTTTTCCACAGTATCGATCACACTTCTCTATTCCGATGATAGCGCAGGAACTCCTCCTGTCCTAAATTCATTTTCTACACATCAAGATAGGAGTCGTTATTTGAGGGAAACAAATTTCAGGACGCAATAACACCATAATGTGCGGCAGATATTTTGCCACGTAACTCTGAACGTACATACCAGCTTACTATCGTCAGCGTAACTACGAACAAAGGGGCGTCAGTAGTTACGCTTTGAAAAGTTAAGGTAGGGTTTGTCAAGCGTAAAGTGGCCAAAGTACGTACGGGCGAGGGGAGCGCATAGTAATTACGCTAGCATAAATACGCTACGCATTGTAACGTAATGGAAACGTATCTCTGGATCTGGCCCACAGTACGGCAAGATAGTAACATTAGCATCCAAACAAAAGCATCGGCATGTGGAAGGGAAGGGACATCTGCTGGTGCATTTATGAATGGCAGTATGCCGGGGGCAGTACATTCTTGGGCCACGTAGCAAGAAAGCGGTGCACGAATTTGTATAAGCAAAACCGTTGCCTAAAAGAAGCTCTCAAAGGCTTAAACAGCATCATACAGCTTGCTTACATCACAGGGGGACCACATGCTCCCCTGGACCCCATAGAAGCCACAACCCTTGCACCCACTATACTTACATGACTGTGTTAAGCCTATATAATTGTGTCATAAAACTAGTGGAACATTATCCTGTGCCATGGAAGAGGAGGCAACGAATAGATTCAGAGTCACTCAAACTTAAAGGGAAAATATCCACTTCAGCCTAATCCAACCTAGGTCAGACAGCTGAAGCGGTAATGATTGATCAGTGAAATTAGATCATCGGACCACACCCTGCTAATTCTGGGCTCCACTGAAAACAGAACGCTTAATAAAATGGGAAGGTGGGAATTTAATAACTGAGGGCTGGATCCAGACTTAAGTAAGTGCTTGAAATTAGTTGCTCCTGGGCTAAACCATGTTGTTTGCAGGGGAGTCATATTTCATCTGTTGCAAACAGTATTAGAGCTGAGATGTGATGTTTCCTATCCCAAGTCTAAATAACAGTGTGATAGAAAAGCTGGTCAGTATCTGTGTGCAGTAAGCAATTCAAAGATATATCCCTGCATGCAAAGAATACAATTAACTTGACTACCCTTGCAATCAACATGGTTTAGCCCAGGAGTAACTCATTTCAAGCACTTACTTAAGTCTGGATCCAGCGCTAAGTTGTGGGAACTATTATTATTCTGTGTGGGCATCACAGCAGTACATTTTCATTAAAGGTAGAAGATGGAGATATTACCTTATTCTGTGATGAATTGGGGGTTTTAAATTGAACGTGTTAAGAAAAACACGTCTTTTTATAAATGTGACGTATATTAATTTAATGCTGAGGGTGATTGTGGGTATTAGGAGTATTCATTAAATGTGAAGGTTACACATTTAGGGCAAGGCCTGAATGCAGGTAGGGAGGCCTGATTTTTACTAAATCAATGTTAATGCTGATTGGTGGGGGTTGGGGAGCCAGGCAGCATTGCTTGAGAAGGGACTGAGCACAACAAAGACTAATGCACACTGTATTGAAGGGGAAGAGAAGAGACATGAATTACATGCTAGTCACGCATTTACCATGTTCTATGTTCAGCATTTCACTCATCTCAGTCATTTCCGACTATGATCAGTCAAACACTGTCACCAATCAGATGACACGTGTTGTATCCTGAAACCGATGTTCCAAGTTGCCCAGTGACTATATAAGAAATCGGATTCCTATCAAGCATCCTTGGAATAGCCAGCAGCACGTGAGCGACAAGAAACAGATAACTCACGGCCAAAAGTCACTTTGATTAAAGATAAATGATAACAATGTAAAGCCAATAATGCGGAGATTGACGTTATGGATGAATCAGAGTAGCAGTCGGATATAAAAGTAATTGCATTAACTTGAATACAAATTACATATATATACAAACAGATCTGAAGGTACAGCATGATATGATTTTTATGACCATGATTATGCCGTGCATCTTCATGTGAGTATGAATTTAATAGAATTATTTTAGAGGGAATAATAGAGTAATATTATATGAAAAATGAACTAGAGAATACTGTCTTCAGAGGCTATATATATCAATGCAATGTTATGAAGATATTTTATGCTTTAATCCTCTATAAACAATCATGTTAAATGGTCCCTATAGCTTTGTATATAGGCTTCTGAAGCTGAATTGATTTTGAGTTATGAAGTCCCATAAACATAATGGTCTTACAATCAATGGGCTGGATCCAGACTGAAATAAGTGCTTGAACTTAGTTACTCCTGGGCTAAACCATGTTGATTGCAGGGGGAGTCAAGGTAATTGTATTCTTTGCATGCAGGGATATATCTTTGAATTGCTTACTGCACACAGATACTGACCAGCGTTACTATCACACTGTTATTTAGACTTGGGATAGGAAACATCACCTCTCAGCTCAGCCCAATTTTGCTAAACACACCAAGGTGCTAAGTGTTTTTCTATGTACACTCCAATACATACTAGCATTTTATTGTTGTGTATTTAATGTTTTTATGTTGTTTATAGACAAATTATTTTGAGTGTTCCTTGGAGTACAGATGACTATTAGCATTTTTGCATGTATTCCTATATTTTTTTAATCTGATTCGGCTAAATTATTTAAAATGTATATTTACTTCATCTAAGTAATTATGTAGAATTGTAACTAAAGTTTTAGATAACTACACCCAGTGGTTCACTAAAACAGCATTATCACCATGAATGATATGGTCTTTCCAATCCCCTGGAGTCACAGCTGCTCAGTGTAGTCGTCATTACTTTATGTAGTAATCCACATTCTGCGGACATAAATACCAATCTAATAGAAAGTTTAACATGAAAACTATGACCAAAAGCAGTCCCCATCTCCCTGCTCTGTTATGACATTGCTAAGCTATAAATGAATCAGGAATTAGCAATAGATAATGGTACCACCAGAAAAAAGGGCTGATCAGCACTGAGAATTTGTCAAATTTCAGAATATATAAATTGTGGAGAGTGCTGCTACTCAGGGTTAAGAGGATAGGATGCATATATGTATAAATGACAGTGGCTCAGTGAGACGTTATGAGCTCGATTCCTGGACAAGGCCTTAGTTCAGGGTTGACGACTTTTAAAAGCTTCCGTCCGGGAGATCCTAGAGGGAAGCCATAGATCCAGGCAGGGGCGGTTCTTAAAGGTGCGATGTATGCAAATTGTGTCATTAAGCCCTGCCCCTTGACTATCAATTACCCCTTTCGGGGTTTCATGGGGATGGGAATAGGGATAGACAACGCAATTTGCTTCATCAAGTCCCTCCCTGTCCCTAGCAATACTAGTAAGCTAGTGTTGCCAGACAAGGGGGCAGGACTTGATGCCGGGGTTTCATGGAAACCGTGAGCCTCAAGTCCCTTGTGGGAGATTTGCTGGCTCCGGATACTGGGAGAACTATGCCTTAGTTAGTTATCTGTATGGAGTTTGCCATTTCTTCCCGTGTCTGGGTGGGTTTCCCCCAGGTGCCCCGTTTTTTTCCTACATGTCAAAATACATTCTAACAAAAGTAAGCCTAGAGTGAGTGTGGTAGGAAGTGTAATACCAGGAGGATGAGGCTGATACCATGTGAGTGACAAGTGTTCTCTGTATAATAACTGGAGAGTACTGGGTTTGAAGGAAAAGGGAAAGGGCATCTAATAACTATAAATGAGGGCTATATATATATACTGTATTTCAAACATAGTTTAAAACAGGTTCCTTCTAATTCTGTGATGTTCCTTTTTCTATTTCATTTTAACCCTCCATACTGCCTATCAGCAATTCTAATTTTGTTTTCTGTGCTGTTGCCTGGCAACCTACAGGAAAGCAGCATATTGCTTTTATTAACACACGTCTCTAAAACCTGCGTTTGCTCCCCGAAGTCATATCCTAACATGCCTGTGGCTTTCTCATGAACAGTAGCAGCAGGTAAAAGACATTATCTTGCTGCAGCTGCACAGAAACAGCCACACGACTACAATGCTACAGTGATTTAGAATGACACAGAATCATTTCTAGCCACCATACGATCGTTTCTGCCAACAGAACCCCCCTCCCCCGCTAACATTATGTGAATGGTTACATTTACTTGTATGCAGAGTGCACTTAATATCAGGTGCAAATGAAAGAAAAAAATGACTAGTTCGGTCACATGGTAACATTTGGGGGTTGTCACATTTTGGACACCGGAGATTTGGAGTAAAGAGATGCGCTATAAATATATGTGTTTCTCTAACAGAAAACTGGAGCAGATCCATATTTAGGGCCAGATTCACACGCCCATGCATTAGGCCTCTTTCGTAAGTAAGCCTAATGGCAACATCTGCGCCAGCGTGCACGCGATGTTTCGATATGGTTCTCCAGGCGTATTCGTCTAAAATGGATCTCCCATTCTGTACACTAGGAAATCTGGGACTATACGAAGTACAGTGGGTGGGGGAGGGGAAGGGGCCTTTTACATTTTATAGTATAGGAGGGTTTAAGAGTTCTGTGCGGATCAGTGGTCGTATGGACCACTGATCCCCAAAGGGCCACTCAAAGTAGGGTTAGGGCAGCGTAAGTGACAGGAGTGACAGGGGGGAGTACCAGACCTCCATGTGTATGGAAAACGCACTGAATCCGGCCTTTAGAAGTTGGTGTTTCTGCATGCAAAAAAAGGTCCCAGTCTTCATGTGTGCATGTGCACGCTACAGACTTCCAGCACGGATCTATATCCTCAAGATGCAGAGCTCCATGCTGGAAGTTGGTTCAGTGGTGAAAGGTGGTGGGGGGGGGAGATGGGGATGCACAGCATGTCTGCAGGATGGGAGTGGAGGGACTTAAATTGCGCAGTAAGGGCTCACTACGATCCTCATTTAAAATGCGGCCACTGTGTAAATGTTAAGGGTCTTGTGGCGCATTATAACATGAAAATTACGTTTTTCTTATTTAAAACAATGGACCACCATGGAAAATAGCAGATTGCATGGCGATCCATGTAAATATCTGGGGTCTCTGCCAGCCCATTCTTTTTAGAGTGGACCAGCGTTTCATTATATGTATTAAATGCCGAAACTGAGTTTTACACTCCGCTCCCGGCGTAAAAATGACGTTATTTCAGGATGGCGTCATTTCATTTCATTTATCCCAGGGATCTCTCCATATTCCCCACTTTCCCTCCCCCTAATAGCTGTTATTAGGGGAGGAAAAGGGGGGCTTGTATGGGGTGACCGCTGGAATAAATATGTAAAATAAATAATTCAAAAAAAGTGTTATTTTATTTTTATTTCATTTTTTACATAAAAAAGAAGTAAATACATTTATAATATAAATAATAGTAAAATAAAGAAAGATTTTTAAATTACCTGCCTGGAAGACTTGTGTGCGCATGTGCAGTGTTTTTCATACTGGGATTTGAAATGTTCAAAGTCCCACAATGGAGTATCTGCGCATGTGCAGGACTTCATTCATACTTCGGATGAATGAAAGGCCCTGCGATGACCTCGGAGTTCCTCGCGGGACCTCACAGGAGGGGTGAGTAATAGTAAATTTTATGACGATGCCGCCAGGCTAGCCACGAGGAGAAGAAACGTTCATTAAAAAAGATATTCAATGTAAATAGACCCCTATACTATTATATCTGGATCAGGAACAATGAATGGTATAGCATCCTGCCTGTTTTTCTCTCGTTTCTCATCTCTGGACCAGTTCCCATATTATTTAAAATGTTACAATTTTGAAATTCAGATAAAACAAAGGAAGTGAAATGATCTCAGACTTTCTAGACTCCTCCAGTGAGACTGAGTTTATTAGTGTTTTCAAAATGTAAACTACAGAAAATAACAAGTCTCAACTTTACAAACTGCAATAAAAGAGCAAGAAAAAAGAGACAATATCACAGCAAATGTTCCAGCTTCCTGAGGAATGGCTATCTTGTGGCGTATCAAGTATTATTGAAAAAGTCTGTGTTTTACTGGGAATACAATAACCGAGTTGTGCAGGGAACACAACTCAAGTAAATCATGATCATGTGGAATGTTTCATTGCAATGATAAAGTTATAACAGAGAATGTGAGCCTAAAACACTTTATTTATTAAAGAAACTAATTCTAATTTATATTTAACACACAAAGAGAATTCATCCCAAGAAAGGGAACTGTCTGCAGAATATATACCAGTTTTACTTAAGTTCCTATTTAATAAAGACATATCGCGTGAGTCAGCTTTTACCAACTTAGTGGCTGCAGATAAAGTGACTTATTTTAAATTAATTTCTAAAATGCTTCCAACTTTGAGCCAACTGTCATTAAAAGTATAAAGCCCTTGGCTTGGCTGTGACAGAAGGGAGTAGATGTCCCCTGGCCTCAGGCCTGGCAACAGAATTCTTGAGGCCCGGTACACTCATGTTTTTGGGTGCCTCCATCCCTCCTCAATAGTGGATTGCAGGAGTCCCTCTAAACGTCTGGGCCCATCACAGCTGTCCCCCTTGTACACCCCTGTCTCCGGGCCTGCTTTGGGCTGAGTTATTGGGACGCATGTCATTTTTTGCTTTACAATGCTCCTCATAGATTGTCATGCCAAATTTGGAATTTAAGAATCTGTTGGCCGTATTTCAACAATGACACAATATCATTGGCCAAATGCTCGGCAAATAGAAAATTGCTATTGGGAGCAGGTACCTATTTTGACCTGATCGGCTGAGCTTAGGGTTAGGCCTGAAGAAGGGAGGGTTAGGTTTAGGGCTTAAGAAATGAGGTTTAGGGCTTAAAAGGAAGGTTAAAGTTAGGTGAAGGACATGGAGGGTTAGAAGTTTAGAATGAAAGGTTTACTTGCCGACAGAGAAATGACTCCAGCACCGCCACGCTTGATAATACAGACTGCCGACAATGGCTGGCATTCAACATTCAACTGCTGTACTATGGTCTGTGGCAAAACAGACCGTCATACCAGCAAACCAGACTCCCCTGAATATGTTTTAGATTACACCACCTCAGCAACAAAGCCTGGAAAGTGGCAGGTGGCTTATCATATATTTGTCATTGTGTGTAACCAACGTTACTACATTTTATTTTACAGATAGAATAACAAGTTAGTTCCTGGTTAATGGCAGTGTGCTGGGGCACGATTGCCTGAATATATTATGTACTCCTGGGCGCTACGGTTTTCAATGTTTGGGATGACCACATTTTAATAAACCAGCAACGTTGCCTTTAATTTACTACAGGCCTTACTGCAAGTGTCCATCGATGCAGTGGGAGCGGGTGCTTTGGGGCTCAAAAGAGAGGAGGCCCAAGGCAGTTCGGAGCATCCTCTACCCGGAGGATGTGGAGCCTCCTCTAGCCAGAAGCCACAGTGCTAAACACTCAGAGGCTGTGAAAGCTGAGCACTCTCTAAAAAATTTACCAGCAGCTAACAGCTTAGCGCTATCCTCTGCCAGTAGGGTTATGGGGCCACGGATGACAAATGGTGCAGAGTGGCGGCGCCCTCTGTGATTAGCGACTGTACTGCACACAACTTGCCTCCATCCCCAATACAGACACCAGAGCAGTTACTAAGGGACCCAGATATACCAACTTCCATCCCTGCTTCCTGGAACGATTACTAAATACAAAGGATTATATTTATGGCTTCCTAATGTTCTTTTAAGTCTTTTATATTTATCATCAAGAAGAGAAGTTCATTTTAATTTTCCTGTAACTTGGAACAGCTCTGTGGTGCGTTCCTCATAGAAAACAATTGTATCTAGGCATTCATGTCCCAGAGCAATGAACACAATCAACTATGCTCCATAATATGGTGGAAAATCACAGAAGGAAGCTAGTAAGGAAATACCGTGCAATTAGTAAAGACGGTGGCACTGCATGCACAGGAGAGCAAATACACACAATGTGAAGGTGGAAGCACGTTTCATATGTCACACCACCAGTTAATCCTTTCTCAGCAATAAATATATTGATTCCTCCATGAATGGCAGATCGTGTTTCATGTAGTAAAGGATATGAGCTGGATTTGCTTACTTATCATTTTGCCATTGCATTGTACAACGAAAATACTGGCTATATAGAAGTATCTAGTGTAGCTTAGGACACAGTTCTTCTAAGAAAAGTAGCTAGTGACACTAAGGGCCTGGTTCAATTAGCGTTGCAACCGCATATTTTGCCGTGCGAAGATAATTGTGCAAATTTTTTTAGGGGGGATATTTATTCGCATCTCCTAGAGACACACATAAAAATCAAGAAAATGCGCGTCGCAAACTTTTTCCCGTCTATTGCAGTGTAAATCTCTAATGGAATCAGGCCCATCAAGTGACTGATCCGGAGTAACAGCAAAAAAGGAGCAAATCGGCACCTCTTCATGCTCAACAGCAGGAGGGAGGTGGGGGGGGTGCAATTTTACAATGTGCAACCGTAATGCGAGGAGAGGGGATGCATTGTAGCTCTACTCTATATTAGAGTCTCAGGGCCCGATTCAATTGCCGGCGAAGTTTTCAAAAACTTTGCGTCGGTAAAACTACGACGCCTTCGCCGGCAATTGAGCGATAAAAATTCGCCCATTCAATTATTTTTTTACCGCTGCGCTAAAACAGCAGCCAGCGGTAAAAAAAATAACCAGAGAAAAAAAAAAATCTCTCTGTTATCGCCGCAAATCACCTCCTGCTAGCAGGAGGTGACCGGCGCTAGTGAGAGACTATTACCCAGTGCCTGAAATCACGTTCTCACGATACTTCAGGCACTGGGTAATAGCCTCAGTAGCGCTGGCACTTCCTGCTAGCAGGAAGTGTTTTGCAGCGTTAAGAAAGAGATTTTTTTTCCCTTCTAGCAGCTGCTCAGCGGTCCCTGGATGGCAGGGCATGGTGCCTAATGCCCTGCCATCCATGGGCATGCTGATGCTTGTAGTTCTACAAGCATCAGCATGCCCTGTTGGGGCACAACATAGGGCAGCGTTAAAAATCCGCACCTCTCATAGGTGCGGATTTTTATCGTTAAAAAACCGGCGTATTTTTAACGAAAAAAAAGAATTGAATAAGAAAAAAAAAAACGCCAAGTAAATAAAAAAAAAAAGCGTTAAAAATACGCCGGCGAACGATTTTTTAACAATTGAATCGGGCCCTCAGTATTTTCCTGCATGCACCTGAAATTCATTTGTAACCCCTCACATTGCAACATGGTTTGTCCAAATTTAAACCTTTTCCTGCGATTACTCCCGAAATTTGGGCATATCTCTCGCTATCCCAGGAGCGCAGGCAAAACTCGCGCAAAGGACTTGAGGTCATGAGTTTATGCAAGTCACGGCCCATGTAATTTGCGTCATCAAGCCATCGCTCCTGTAACACGTTAACAACACTGTTACGCATCAGAACACAGTACAACTGGTGCTGGGTTCCGATGCTTTTTTTGATCTTGGTCAGAAAGAGAGGGGGAGAGAGGGGGACGCATGCAGATTGTACAGTGAGAGCTTGGCTAATCCCTTATATACAATTCTGCATTCTGTACAATAACCATCCTGCGCGCTGCTGGTAGGGTTCCGAAAGCACAAGGGCTGTATGTGTGAGGGGAGCACAGGGGGTGTGCACGCCCCTTTGCACGTATGGAATCTTGGTCACAAATTTCATACGTTAGCCTGCTATGAAGAGTATTACATATTCAATTCATTCTTAATTGTGGATCCGGTCCAGCATGAGGAGTGCACATTTATTTGCTTCTTTGCATGCTGTCTGATTCTGCTTATTGCGCACAAATACCGAACAGTTTGATTTCAGAACCGTAATTTATAACTGAGCTACAAAACAACACCTCGAATCATTCTGCTGCACATTTTAAACTTGCCTCCTCCTGCAATTCAGGATGGTTTTGCCAAGGTGCAGGTTACATAAGGTTAAACCACGGTGTAATGTTTTTTTCCCCCCCCTGAACACATACATTCCACGATATCGCCTTCCAGATAGTATGGTGTGCAACTGACGCTAATCGCAGGGACTTTCTAGATAATAAAGTTTGTCTCTTCAGACAGATGTCATCACAGAAGACAATCGTCATGAAGGTGGGGGGCAGCACAGCCTGGATATAAGATAGAAGGCCAGTAACACGGTGTGATTACTTTATCTCACTGCGCTCCTGAAATAGACAGGCTTTTCTTTGGTAAAAAATGAAACTTTAAAACTGTGGGTCTAATAGTAAACAGACCATAGCCAAGTTCCGAAAACATGACATAACTGCATAACATTGAAGTGTTTGTTTATTGACTGATTTACAGTGTTTGGTCAATGTATTACATTTCACATCATGATCAAAAAAGTTAGCTAAGAAACAGTAAATCAAGTACTAGCAGAGGTTTATGCTAACCCAATGCATGCAAAAGCTGTTAAAAATAAGTTTATATAAAGTATTAAATATGTGTGTTTTCTATTCTTTTATCAAAATTTTACAAGAAACTAAAACATTTCTATTTCATAATCCAACAACTGTAGTGATTATTTAAATCTTTCTTTCTTTCTTTCTTTCTTTCTTTCTTTCTTTCTTTCTTTCTTTCTTTCTTTCTTTCTTTCCTATTTTATCTATGTTGACCTACAGAACATATATGTGGAACAGTTATAAGCATCATGCAATTTGACCAGCTGAAATGTGCTTCTTAAATGACATTGCAGTATATAGTTAAGATTTATCAAAGACCGGTGCTCTTGGCAATGTTTGGCCCTTGTACTTGTGAAAAATGTTGCTTTACTCTGCAGCAGTATGAAAATTGTAAATACATTGGCTTGAGGAACCCTCACCACTGAAGTTCTACCTCACAAGTTTCTTGTCTTTGGACTAATAAAATCTAAGAAGAATCAGATTGGTCCAATAAGATGTCTCCATGGAAAGTTCATTACAGGTTCCATGGCGAGCCAATCGTCACACACCATAGCTCCTCCCACTTGTGCAGTCCATATTGGAAACAGTAGTGAAGACATCATGGTCCACAGGAGAAGGAGAAAATGAAGTTGCTGAACATAGAAGATGGCTAATATGCACTAATATGACAGTACACATTCTCAACCTGTTATGTAGGTAGTTTAATACTATGATTCTTTAGCAGATCAGATGGTGGTAGTAAAGGAGCACAGAGGATTGGGTGGGCCTATCTACAGAGGTTAATCTGGGGCTATTCGGAGTTGAGGGCAGATGGCCATCCTTTCTAGGCCAATCCTATGTAGAACCGAGTTGGGCAAGGTGGTAACCACCTGCAATTTCTGTCTCAGAGACTCTATTTAAAAGGCTAAGGGCTTAAAGGCTCTTTAAATTGAATTATTGTATTCACTGAACATTCCCTTGGGATTAGCCTAAATTAAAATTGCACTTTTAAATGAAGCTTACAAAATTAACAAAAATAAAGTAACATTTAATCCTCAATCCCCCTTTATGGATCAACATGCTTGCTAAAAAGGTGGGTTTAATTCAACATGTAGCATGACAATACTTTATGATTGAGTATTTCTATAACCCATTAACTATATTTATAATGTTTAGTTTATTGGGCTATTAAGTAACATAAAAAAGCATAGTGATTCTACATTGATATTTCCATGACATCTAACCACCTTCATTAGCATTAGCCCTAACATGCAAGAGATGTTTCCAGTTTATCCATCCATACAACATGCGTAATTCATGTTTCTTAATGTACATGCTTGAAATAGCTGGAGCACTTTCCATTCAAAGTATTACATTATAGAGTCTAGTCTTGCACAGCAGTCCAAAAGCAAGATTTATATGAAAGGATTTACTATAATTGTTAAATAAAGCTATGAAAATAGAAAGAGCCCATACAAAATAAGAACAACGCAGTTCATGGTCCTAACCATAAAGTTAAGAAACAAGCACTGTGATGCATCAACAGCACATCCACGTCATCTCCCATTGTGCCACTTTATAAAAGTTCATAATGAGTTGTGAGAGGAAGTTGGAGAGACACTGGACCATACCCAGAGTATCAAAATAAGAGAGGAAAGTTACACCTGGGCAACCCATGTTGATTTTAGGGGAGTGCAATTTCATCTCCTGGCAATAACCCGGGTTTCTCAACTGCCCTGACATTGTGAAGGGGCTGCACGCACCTCCCAGAGAGGGACATGTTTACTGTTGCATAGCAACAGTAACAAATCCCTCCAATCGGGTATGTTAGGTAAGAACCGGGTTGAAAAACCCAGGTCAGCACCTTTCACATCACCACCAGACCCGGGAAAAATCCTTCTTTTCCCCATGTCTGAGTCCCGGGTTATTAGACCCGGAACCAGGACCCTTGTGCTTTTCAGATCCCCATAAACCTGGGTTTCTGTGTTTTGGCTCAAAACCTGGGTTTTTAGTGGCAACCTGAAAGGGGTATAACAGTTCAGAAGTCGTATTTCCTAGCCCAAGTCTAAATAACAGTGTAAAAGTAAAGCTGGTCAGTATCTGTGTGCAGTAACCAAAGATATATCTCTGCATGCAAATAATACAATTCACTTGGCTTCTTTGAAATCAATATGGTTTCGCCCAGGAGTAACTTTCCTCTCTTATTTTCATACTCTGCATCTGGTCCACTGTATGCATCAGATGTAATGTTTTAGATTGTTACTTTAAGATGTAATGTTTGAAATAGTTACCTGTACTTTAAAACATTTTTTATTGGATCACCATTAGTCACAATAGGTGTTTTATTCCACCTAAACCACATATGAAAGGGTGCTTACCGATTTCTCTATCTCCACTATTATTTATTACTAACATACGGTACATTAAAATCTGACAATCCATCTCTATCCCACACACAGTTCTTTCAAAGCTGCCTGTTGCATAGCAAAAGCAATTATTTGTCACCTTAAAAGTAACTATCTCTTCCATGAAATGAATCATTTACAGCAGTTTTATTCTGCCAGAGATTAGTCTTAATGTACTTAAATGAAAACTTAAACTACCACTACTAAAACCCCTGTGTTTATACAAATGCCAAACTCCTTGCACCTTAACAAACCAAGAACATGTCAAATGGCAGGACAGGAACGTTAATATGAAAATCATATAATCATATGCATATCAGAAGCAATGAAATTAATTGCATTTTTTTTGTTAAAAAATACATTGAATTTTTCATAATCATATACAAAGAAGCCTAAACGGAGAGAGAAATGTAAGTCAGACGTTTGTGTCTAAATTGGTAGTGTGGCTCTTTTATGTATAATAAATGGCCAATCTGTAAGAAATGACCTTTTAAAAGGCACGTCCTCTCGTCCGTACAAGTAAAACAGGGACATGTACCCTGATATTTGTGCCTTATATGCTGACACATAACAATTACCGCATGGCTGCTTCCAATCAGAGATGTACTAGCATTAAAAGGCCTCAAGCTTTAATCAGCAACCTATTGCCTGTCATTGCCCTGATGGGATCACATAACTGCCTAATGTATGAAGCACTGAGATAAAAATAGAATTTTTAGCTTTGCTATTGATATAGAACAAAAAGCTCAAAATACCAAACATGGCAGTTATTCAAATTGTGAAGTGCAAGGATATTACTAGCTCTGAGTCTGTTAGTCTCATTGGGCCTGATCCAGACTTACGCTCACATGCGAACGTACGCTGATCATAAGCGAAAAAACCACAGAAAAAACGCACTGCGCATGTGCATAGTGACAACTTCCGGTCGTACCAAAGACCTTTTCGTAGCGGAGATTCTGGTGTCCGTATTGTTTGCGTTTTTTCCGACGACGGGGCGTGTTTATAGTATGAAGTTAGTACGGACGCTGGAGTTAAGGAATGTAGGCAGGGGGAGCCATTTAAATTTTACATACAGTATGGGCGTGCTTAGGCCGCTACGAACAGCGCGTCGCTACGAAAATACGTACGAACACATGGAAAAGTTAGGGTAGGGTTCGGCGGGCGTAATGAAAGGAAGGTAAGGGGAGTGTCGTGGGAGTGAAAATTTTTACGCTGCAGCGGTAATATGCTCCGCTCTCATGCGTAGGTCTGGATCAGGCCCATTGCACCAAAAACCTGGATTATTGCCGGGGCAAGCCCTGAAGGGTCCCATTGCCTCTACCCGGGTCTAACAGCCCGGGAATAGGACACAGGTCAAAAGAAAGGTTATTCCCGGGTCCGACCTGGGTAGCATGCAGTGTGAAAGGTGCGACCCGGGTTTCTCAACCCAAGTTGCACAGCAAGCACTTGATTGGCATCATTTGTTTACAATTGCCCTAACAACACTAATACCCCTTTCACACCAAGCTATGGACCCAGGAATAACCCTGGTCGGGTGTCAGTGTGAAAGGGTCAAACCGGGTATGTTGCCCTGGGTCCGCGACCCTGGTCAATAAAAGGGTTATTCCTGGGATGGCCTAACCCACACTGTGTGTGAAAGGGGGAAACCGAGTTATTCAGCCCGGGTTCCATAAAAAATATGTAAATTGGGGGATGGAGAGCACTGTCTGCCCCTGCAGACACAGGTACAGTGTGAAAGGCTACAAGCCGAAACTTACCTAGGGTGTAGCTGCAGTTTGAATAGCTGCAACAAGGCTATAAGTCGTATTCATTATCCCGGGGGAGACCAGGTTTTTAGTGTGAAAGGGGGTATTAGTAAACAAATTATACAATGTGATGACTCACTCTGCTGCCAGGGCAGAACCAGGTCCCAGAATTTCCCAGGTCAACCCTGTAGTGTGAAAGGGATCATTCCAGGGCAGTGTTTGCCAACCCTGGTCCTCAGGGACCACTAACAGTCCATGTTTTCTAGGCCTCCGCATAGAACAAGTGATATAATGAGTACCACCAATGGAACTTTTATAATGTGTCAATCAGTAATGAACACACCTGTGCTCCAGCAAGGAGACCTGGAAATCATGCACTGTTAGTGGTCCCTGAGGACCAGGTTTGGGAAACACTGTCCCAGGGTCTGTGAGGCCCAGGATATTGCCAAGGGCGGAGATATGAAATGGGTACAAGTCTGTTCTTTGGAATCTTTGCTCCATGAAGCGTCTCCACGTCTTATATCCTTCCCAGAGTAATAGGTGGCAGAACATTAGTAGATAGTATATGCAGAAGAATAGAATATATGAAGTAAATAAGTAGTTTCAGATATCCTTTCACAACTAACTGTACAATGTGAAGATGTAGATGAAGTCCAAAGTACAGTACAGAGCAAATGCACATGAAGTCCAATTATATGGGGGGGAAAAATTCCCACCAATGAGCTGAATCCAGATATAAGTACACATTGTGCTTGTAAGCAGAGGATTACGTAAGTGTCATTTTAGATTTTTTTTTACTCGTTTACTCTGGCCACAGGATACTCTGCGAACTCCGGGAGGGGTCCTAAGGGTCCATGACCTGCTAGATGTCTGTAGCCAAGTCTGACCCCACCATCAGGAGTTCCAGTAAACCAAACTACTCATTAGACTCCGTATACGCACTGCACTCATAAGCAGAGGATTTCGTAAATTAAGTGTTATTCTAGATTCCATTGGCTGGATCCAGACTTAAGTAAGTGCTTGAAATTAGTTACTCCTGGGCTAAACCATGTTGATTTCAGGGGGAGTCAAGTTTATTGTATTTTTTGCATGTAGGGTAAGATCTTTCAATTGCTTACTGCACACAACACAGGACCAGCTTTACTATCACACTGTTATTTAGACTTGGGATAGGAAACATCACCTCTCAACTCTAATACTGTTTCCAACAGATGAAATATGACTCCCCTGCAATCAACATGGTTTAGCCCAGAAGTAGCTAATTTCAAGCACTTACTTAAGTCTGGATCCAGCCCCATGTATGTAAGGGTAGTGCATACAGCCGTGTATAAGGCATACCTTCATAACAGAGAACTGTACGTAAGTCCTTACTGTACAATTTAAATACCCCCCACACCCTCAGCCACCATGCGTACACGCAGTATGCATGAGAGGTTGTCACGCCCCACTGTCTGAATGGCGTAACTGAGAATCATTCTTTGTGTTTAGATGCATGACCGTCATTCCTGTGCAATCACACTGGCTACTTACGCATTCAGCATGTGTATGGACATCTGGACCCGGTTCAGTGTTACACTGTGGGGGCTAATCCAGAGTAAGAGCAAAACGGGTGCAAGTGTAGATGAAAACCATGGTGAACAGTAAGAGAGAAAACATTTAAACTGTGAAAACAGAGTCAGAGTTTTCTAGGTCAGCTCTAAATGACAGATTTAACACAAAAGATCAGATCCTCAACTCAGAAGGACAGACGGTTTACACACGCAGAAAGCGTTAGTCGCCTGGACCATTTATATTGCACATGTGCAGCACCGTGGTTACGCAGGAAGTCCTGAACGTATGGAAACCGGTTCAGAACTTCTGTAATAGGGGCGGGCTGCAGTTTATGCACACAGTAGCTGGCCTTGCTTAGGGAACTTAGGAGCAGGCGAACATACGGAACCCCTCTGTACATCCACTTGCACCTTATTTCCCCTTAATCTCAAACTCTGATCAGCCCTGTGTTCACAATGAGGACATCATCTGACAAATATGATAACTATGCTGTGTATTGCACTCTAAATCTCTCTGTATAACAGTGTAACATGTTGGTAAATGGAGCTCATACAACACTGGAATGTTAAGTGATCATCTTTATCTTGTCTCTCCATACCAGCCCCCTTCCTTGAATCTCCCAGATGTGTGAACTCCTGAGTGTCACGAGGGATTCTAAGCACTTTTCGAATCACACTTCAACTCCCCCTCTCAATGGTCGGCTTGAAATAGAATATGTTGAGATTTGCCGTGACAAGCTAAAATGATCACAAACACATCCTACACTTTTAGCGCTAACGTCCATTATTTACACCATAGAATTCCTGATCTCCAGATATGCGTATGTTACATCATTTCTTATATAAGCGCCCTATATTTTAATGATTTACAGAACAGAATGAGATGAGCTCCTGGCCAACGAATTACCTCTTTACTGCAAACAGAGGCCCGTATTCATAGTACAGGACGTATAACATATATGTCCGGTGTTTAGCGGTTTTTACTACTGCGCATGTGTCATTTTTTACCATAATCTACGTATCTTTTTCTTAAAAAGTAGATTACGTTAAAAATGACTACGCAGGCTCAGTAGTAAAAATCACTAAACACCGGATGTATATGTTATATGTCCGTTACTTTGAATACGGGCCACAATGAGTGATTTAGTATTAATTGTATTGTACACCCAGCATAAAGCTAATATTTGTACCACACATCCCAGAAACTCAAACCCATTTCTGGCGATTGTTTGCAGCTAGTAACATAGGGCCTGATCCAGAGCAACGATCGCAAGCGAGCGTACGACGAGCGTATGCGAAAATTCGGCAAAAAATTCGCAACGCGCATGCCCAGTATGACAGCTTCCGAGCGTCATGAGGTCATGAGCGAATAGCGGGCGTATTGATAGCGTATTTTTCGCTCGCGGGGCGTACTTTCTTTACGATGGTCGGCTGGGCGCCCGTTTTACTACAGGGAGGCGGGGGTAGCCATTTAAATTGTACAGTATGGGCGTGCTAAGCCCGTACGCTCAGCGTATTTTGTGCGAAAATTCGTACGGCCGACGGTCGTACCCAGTGTAGGGTATAGCCGCCGTAAGCAGGGACTTTACTATGGGAGTGTTAGGGGCGTGTATGTTGATACGCCCGAGCGAACGTTCGCATTCGCCCGTCGTGCGAAAATTTCGTAGCTCTGGATCAGGCCCATAGAGCATTTCTAACACATTTTCATTTTTATGTGTGGATTAGTTTTTTAGTGTTGGGGGTAGTTAAGGAGTCATATCACAGCCCCTTAATACTGCAACCACAGCCACTTGTGCACACAATAAGGGCCAGGCTTACAATGACATCTCCACCATTGTGCATTTCAGAGGAGCCCTGTTGATGGTGATCTGCCATCTGCTGCTCTATGTTCTGCTCTCAAAAGAACCCGGGTGCTACATGCTGCCAACGTGCACCGTGACAGCCTGTAAGGTTAATTTCCTGTAGCCATGCCACCCATCTGCAGGGCAGGGCCATGATTCTTTGTTCACACGCCAATAGGCATGTAAATTTCCAGCAGTGCATCTTCCCGCAAAGGCATGCCATCAACGGCTATGTGACGGCATCCAGATCCTACACACAGGAGCGCCGCCAGACCTTACAGACAGGGAGTGCTTTCACTGCCCTTTTTCTATTGGTGTCCTGGCTGCTAGGTAAAGCCAGCCAGGACACCAGCCAATCAGGAGTGAAGATGTGAAGCTGCTGACCAATGGGATGCCAGCAGCCTCTATATAAGAACCGGCAGCTTCATTCACAGGCTTGTAGTTTTAGCATTAGGCTCTCCCTGCGCTCACCTGCAATTTCTTGTCTTTTTGGCCATTATTGGGTGTGCCCCTTACCTCCTCTGATTTCCCTTGTGTGGTTTCCTTGCCCTCTCCTGTGTTACCTTCCATTCTATAGTACCCTATCTTCCTGGTTCGTTCTTGTCTTGGTTTTTCTGTCGTCGTCCTGTCTAGATGTTCTCCATCTTGATTTCTATCTGACACTGTGTTTCCTCTCCATGCATCTCCTGCTCTTAGGAGTTCTCGCCATTGTCTTCTTGTGTACTCTGGGTTCTGGTTACTCTGCGATCTCCGGGACGGGTCCTAAGGGGTCGTGACCTGCTAGCCAAATCTGTCCCCACAATCAGGAGATCCAATAAACTAAACTACTCGTTAAGACTCCGTGCCCCCTGATAGGCCTCGCCCATAACACCAGTGGAGGCCACCTACAATCTTCTAATAGGCCAAGGACTCAAAGAGAATTTATTTGTTACCATGGGCCAGAGTTACTAAGATGCAGGAAAGGAAGTGGAAATGTTGCCCATAGCAACCAATCAGATTCTAGCTGACATTTTCTAGTATGTGACTGCAAAGTGAGAGCTAGAATGTGATTGGCTCCATTTTTCCTTTCCCACAGCTTATTAAATCTTCAGGATACACGGACACAGAACCCCATAGCTGTGAAACCACCAGCACAAGCAGTAGATAGGGGTAACAACCTGCCTTACAGAGAAAATTTCACACCTGCCCCATGGGAACTACACTCTAAGGGCCTCATTCACTAAGCTCGAATTGCTAAAATTCACGTGATTTTTAGCTTAAAATTCGCCAAAGGCGATTCACTAAGCAAAAAATCACGTGAATTTAGTAATTTTTTATTCGCGGGTCCGCACATCGCGGTCCTGACTTTTTCAATTAGAAACATAGGATGTTTCTAATTCACTAAATGCGATTTCACCGATTCGCATTGAATTCACAAGACATAAATTCGCATCACTAGAGATGCGATTTTATGTTTTTGTGCCGATCGCGACTTCACTAAGCATCACGTGAATTTAGTAATTTTTTATTCGCGGGTCCGCAAATCGCGGTCCCGACTTTTTCAATTAGAAACATAGGATGTTTCTAATTCACTAAATGCGATTTCACCGATTCGCGGTGAAATCGCATTGAATTGAATTC
>WWET01001268.1:299477-316986 GCA_011038615.1 Limnodynastes dumerilii
GCCGGCTGAAGTTAGGGTAGCCTTCAGCCGGCGTAAGGAAGGGGCCATACGCCCGCACAGGGGGAGTGTCAGGGAAAGTAAACGCTGATACGCTGTGCTTTAGTAAGCACAGCGCATCGGCATACCTCTGAATGAGGCCCATAGTTACTGTCCATCTAATTTCACTACTACAGAAACAAAAAACCTATTGATCTAAGTTTACGTTTAGCCTTCAGGTACATATTTCTCTATGGAGGTGAATAGATCAGCCAGAATCAATCCAAGGAAACATACTAAGCCCTAGCAATAGCTAATGGCGACACACGTCATGAGATGAGAAAGGCTACGTTTCCGTATTCCCTTAGTCAGCGCTGCCTATAACTGGTGCACAAAGCTTTTACATAATCAATAGCAAACATATTTACTCAGTACTTAACACCGCTATCTAAACATCAATATGCTTCAAGACCACTGTGCGCACATACCCTGCACTAAGTCCGCCTCTTATTTGCACGTTCCCTTTCCATGACAAGCTCCTGGGAGCAGAGATAAGGTGGCTTTTTGTTGCTCGGGCTGCTTATCAATACGGCTATATTTAGATCCAGTTTCCATCTTACAGAACATTTTTTATGTACAAAAAGTCTTCAGCTGCAGAAAATATCCATAAACTGTGTAAACACCTGAATACAGCTCTGTGTCGTGTGCCCAATGCCAGGGCAATAACAATGCCTACATATTGTATGCTGCCCTTACATGGTACTATACAGTATCCATTAGTATTGTTAATGAAAGGACATTTCAGGTGGCTTATATTCATTGATTAAATGTTTGGTTATATATACATTTTTTCCTCCATTATTATGCGCCAGATTCAGACTACCGTCCAGCACCTGACCTCCATATTCTGCTTGATGTTACAATACAGATCTTCAGGTGTAAGGAATTTAATCCCATGCATGTGGAGATACGTCCAACAGGGCAGTCCATCTCCTCTGCCCGCCTAAATCCTGTAAGGTGGGCGGGGCAGGGGAGGAGCATTTAAAACTTAGAGCAGGGGCTGGTTTAAGCAGTACCGTGCAGATCAGCGATCATATGAGCCACTGATCTTCACGTGAGATTTAAGGTAGAGTTATGGCAGCGTAACCGTGGCGTTCACTCCCCTCTTCCGTGCTGAGTACCAGATCACTGTGCATCTGGTACTCTGATGCATCTGACATTTAAAGAGCATTTCCCTTTAAATATCCCAGAAATAACATTGGCCCAGATCCAGAACTAAGTACGACAGCGTTTTTATACTTAGCTGCAAGTGTAACTACGGCCGTTTGTACATTCTGCACATGCGTATGGTCGAAGTTACGTAACGTATCTGTGGTCGGAACTACATACGAAGGGGTGTTCCAACCCTCCAACAGCCGTAATTACGCACTGTACCCGACGGATGGCATTTCAATCGTTCACTATGGGCTGGGTTAGGCAGTTAAGTTCGTCAGATCGCTATGTACGATAGAGGTTACGCTTTGAAAAGTTGAGGTAAGGTTTGGTACGTCCTTCGCATGGGAGTGTCTGGGGGAGTGTTTATTATTTACAGCAGTGTAAATACGATACGCACTCGATCGGAACACTCACTTAGGTCTGGATCCAGCCCACTGAAACTAGTCATAACTTTGACACCTTACACAAACTAGAAACATTTGATTGAGATAAGTCGCTTGTCAAGTTCTTGTCCACACTACATATCGGCAGGGAACGAGAGCGCTGACCCCTCGGGGTGACTTTTAGCCTTTGGGATGGCATATTGGCAGGGGTAAGGGTATAGTGTCGCTGTTAATATGAGAACACGGTGTGTGTATGATTGAAGCAACTACTACTGATGTTTATTATTGAGAATATTGCAGCACATAGATATTATAGATGACTTTATGCCAGAATGGATATGCAGATTATTAAAGTCACTGATCACTCAGAGGGAAATACAAAAACATCACGACTTATAATCAGATTACATAACGCGTGTCATTATCTTCCTCCCTCTTCCCTACCTGTTCAGGGCTTTCTGCTTCGTTTAATTAGCTTGAGACAGACAAAGCATCTCTCAACTCAGACATTTCCATAGTGACAGCAGATGGCCAAGTGTATAGCAAGCACACACAAATGACATGCAGTGCACAACACACAGCAATATTACCGTCCTCATGGAATAATATGCTCAACTCGTCAGCCATCAGCCACATTATTACACAGGTAATGAGACTTGTGCTGCAGACAGATTAGAGATGCTTAATATACATTGGATTATTTTTATTAGTTTGTTTTTTTTGGTTTTTTTTTAAAGAAAACTTTTCAAACTATCACCAGTTTCAGGATAACACGCACCTAAGCTTAGCAGGGATATAATATGTCACAGCGATGGTTAGAAAGGTAACAGTGGTAAAATGTTAACATGATTAACTGATCGTCATTCTTCTGTCTTATGGGGTGGTTAATGTGACACCTGTCAGATAGAATATTGCACATTTCACATGTTTAGCATTACAGTGGAAGGTGAGAACAGAGGGCTGGATCCAGACTTCAGAAGGAGCTTGAAATTAAGGGCCTGATTCAGAGATCCGTCGGTGATCGGGCCACAAATATACGCATCTAAGTGGCAGGTCGGAACAGGTTACTCCCACCAGAATAAACAGTCACTCCCTTCGCAACCTCCAGCCGGACCTAAACTTCCACCTCCATAGACTTGCCCTAACTGGCCGCACTCACTTCCGACCCTATGGAAGGAGCCAGGACACGTAGGGGAGGAAACAGCTGGGAGAAGGAGCCGGGACACGTAGGGGAGGAAACGTTTGGGAGAAGGAGCCAGGACACGTAGGGGAGGAAACAGCTGGGAGAAGGAGCCGGGACACGTAGGGGAGGAAACGTTTGGGAGAAGGAGCCAGGACACGTAGGGGAGGAAACAGCTGGGAGAAGGAGCCGGGACACGTAGGGGAGGAAACGTTTGGGAGAAGGAGCCAGGACACGTAGGGGAGGAAACAGCTGGGAGAAGGAGCCGGGACACGTAGGGGAGGAAACGTTTGGGAGAAGGAGCCAGGACACGTAGGGGAGGAAACAGCTGGGAGAAGGAGCCGGGACACGTAGGGGAGGAAACGTTTGGGAGAAGGAGCCAGGACACGTAGGGGAGGAAACAGCTGGGAGAAGGAGCCGGGACACGTAGGGGAGGAAACGTTTGGGAGAAGGAGCCAGGACACGTAGGGGAGGAAACAGCTGGGAGAAGGAGCCGGGACACGTAGGGGAGGAAACGTTTGGGAGAAGGAGCCAGGACACGTAGGGGAGGAAACAGCTGGGAGAAGGAGCCGGGACACGTAGGGGAGGAAACGTTTGGGAGAAGGAGCCAGGACACGTAGGGGAGGAAACAGCTGGGAGAAGGAGCCGGGACACGTAGGGGAGGAAACGTTTGGGAGAAGGAGCCAGGACACGTAGGGGAGGAAACAGCTGGGAGAAGGAGCCGGGACACGTAGGGGAGGAAACGTTTGGGAGAAGGAGCCAGGACACGTAGGGGAGGAAACAGCTGGGAGAAGGAGCCGGGACACGTAGGGGAGGAAACGTTTGGGAGAAGGAGCCAGGACACGTAGGGGAGGAAACAGCTGGGAGAAGGAGCCGGGACACGTAGGGGAGGAAACGTTTGGGAGAAGGAGCCAGGACACGTAGGGGAGGAAACAGCTGGGAGAAGGAGCCGGGACACGTAGGGGAGGAAACGTTTGGGAGAAGGAGCCAGGACACGTAGGGGAGGAAACAGCTGGGAGAAGGAGCCGGGACACGTAGGGGAGGAAACGTTTGGGAGAAGGAGCCAGGACACGTAGGGGAGGAAACAGCTGGGAGAAGGAGCCGGGACACGTAGGGGAGGAAACGTTTGGGAGAAGGAGCCAGGACACGTAGGGGAGGAAACAGCTGGGAGAAGGAGCCGGGACACGTAGGGGAGGAAACGTTTGGGAGAAGGAGCCAGGACACGTAGGGGAGGAAACAGCTGGGAGAAGGAGCCGGGACACGTAGGGGAGGAAACGTTTGGGAGAAGGAGCCAGGACACGTAGGGGAGGAAACAGCTGGGAGAAGGAGCCGGGACACGTAGGGGAGGAAACGTTTGGGAGAAGGAGCCAGGACACGTAGGGGAGGAAACAGCTGGGAGAAGGAGCCGGGACACGTAGGGGAGGAAACGTTTGGGAGAAGGAGCCAGGACACGTAGGGGAGGAAACAGCTGGGAGAAGGAGCCGGGACACGTAGGGGAGGAAACGTTTGGGAGAAGGAGCCAGGACACGTAGGGGAGGAAACAGCTGGGAGAAGGAGCCGGGACACGTAGGGGAGGAAACGTTTGGGAGAAGGAGCCAGGACACGTAGGGGAGGAAACAGCTGGGAGAAGGAGCCGGGACACGTAGGGGAGGAAACGTTTGGGAGAAGGAGCCAGGACACGTAGGGGAGGAAACAGCTGGGAGAAGGAGCCGGGACACGTAGGGGAGGAAACGTTTGGGAGAAGGAGCCAGGACACGTAGGGGAGGAAACAGCTGGGAGAAGGAGCCGGGACACGTAGGGGAGGAAACGTTTGGGAGAAGGAGCCAGGACACGTAGGGGAGGAAACAGCTGGGAGAAGGAGCCGGGACACGTAGGGGAGGAAACGTTTGGGAGAAGGAGCCAGGACACGTAGGGGAGGAAACAGCTGGGAGAAGGAGCCGGGACACGTAGGGGAGGAAACGTTTGGGAGAAGGAGCCAGGACACGTAGGGGAGGAAACAGCTGGGAGAAGGAGCCGGGACACGTAGGGGAGGAAACGTTTGGGAGAAGGAGCCAGGACACGTAGGGGAGGAAACAGCTGGGAGAAGGAGCCGGGACACGTAGGGGAGGAAACGTTTGGGAGAAGGAGCCAGGACACGTAGGGGAGGAAACAGCTGGGAGAAGGAGCCGGGACACGTAGGGGAGGAAACGTTTGGGAGAAGGAGCCAGGACACGTAGGGGAGGAAACAGCTGGGAGAAGGAGCCGGGACACGTAGGGGAGGAAACGTTTGGGAGAAGGAGCCAGGACACGTAGGGGAGGAAACAGCTGGGAGAAGGAGCCGGGACACGTAGGGGAGGAAACGTTTGGGAGAAGGAGCCAGGACACGTAGGGGAGGAAACAGCTGGGAGAAGGAGCCGGGACACGTAGGGGAGGAAACGTTTGGGAGAAGGAGCCAGGACACGTAGGGGAGGAAACAGCTGGGAGAAGGAGCCGGGACACGTAGGGGAGGAAACGTTTGGGAGAAGGAGCCAGGACACGTAGGGGAGGAAACAGCTGGGAGAAGGAGCCGGGACACGTAGGGGAGGAAACGTTTGGGAGAAGGAGCCAGGACACGTAGGGGAGGAAACAGCTGGGAGAAGGAGCCGGGACACGTAGGGGAGGAAACGTTTGGGAGAAGGAGCCAGGACACGTAGGGGAGGAAACAGCTGGGAGAAGGAGCCGGGACACGTAGGGGAGGAAACGTTTGGGAGAAGGAGCCAGGACACGTAGGGGAGGAAACAGCTGGGAGAAGGAGCCGGGACACGTAGGGGAGGAAACGTTTGGGAGAAGGAGCCAGGACACGTAGGGGAGGAAACAGCTGGGAGAAGGAGCCGGGACACGTAGGGGAGGAAACGTTTGGGAGAAGGAGCCAGGACACGTAGGGGAGGAAACAGCTGGGAGAAGGAGCCGGGACACGTAGGGGAGGAAACGTTTGGGAGAAGGAGCCAGGACACGTAGGGGAGGAAACAGCTGGGAGAAGGAGCCGGGACACGTAGGGGAGGAAACGTTTGGGAGAAGGAGCCAGGACACGTAGGGGAGGAAACAGCTGGGAGAAGGAGCCGGGACACGTAGGGGAGGAAACGTTTGGGAGAAGGAGCCAGGACACGTAGGGGAGGAAACAGCTGGGAGAAGGAGCCGGGACACGTAGGGGAGGAAACGTTTGGGAGAAGGAGCCAGGACACGTAGGGGAGGAAACAGCTGGGAGAAGGAGCCGGGACACGTAGGGGAGGAAACGTTTGGGAGAAGGAGCCAGGACACGTAGGGGAGGAAACAGCTGGGAGAAGGAGCCGGGACACGTAGGGGAGGAAACGTTTGGGAGAAGGAGCCAGGACACGTAGGGGAGGAAACAGCTGGGAGAAGGAGCCGGGACACGTAGGGGAGGAAACGTTTGGGAGAAGGAGCCAGGACACGTAGGGGAGGAAACAGCTGGGAGAAGGAGCCGGGACACGTAGGGGAGGAAACGTTTGGGAGAAGGAGCCAGGACACGTAGGGGAGGAAACAGCTGGGAGAAGGAGCCGGGACACGTAGGGGAGGAAACGTTTGGGAGAAGGAGCCAGGACACGTAGGGGAGGAAACAGCTGGGAGAAGGAGCCGGGACACGTAGGGGAGGAAACGGTTGGGAGAAGGAGCCAGGACATGTAGGGGAGGAAACAGCTGGGAGAAGGAGCCGGGACACAGAGGGGAGGAAAGGGCTGGGAGAAGAAGCCGGGACACGGAGGGGAGGAAAGGGCTGGGAGAAGGAGCCGGGACACGGAGGGGAGGAAAGGGCTGGGAGAAGGAGCCGGGACACGGAGAGGGGGAAAGGGCTGGGAGAAGGAGCAGGGACACGGAGGGGAGGAAAGGGCTGGGAGAAAGAGCCGGGTCAAAGTAAGGAATCAGTTTGTTTTTACTATACTTTTTCTAAAGGAGCTCTGTGTCGACCTTACAACAGCCAGTAGGGTTGTTAAAACTTTTTCAGCAACGATACAATCAACAATATGGTGTCGGTTATATCATTGTCAAATTTGTTATTGTTGTCAGCGACCAAAACCGCCTACTGGACATAGTGGCACAGTGGTTAGCATCGCTGTCTCCCATGAGTCTGCATGTTCTCCTGGGGTATGTGCAGGCTTCTGCTGGGTTTTCTAGTTTTTTACACAACCCAAATGCCCCTATGTTCCTTTGATTACAGGGGATGTTACAGTCAGACACCAGTAAAGTTGGTTACACACTACATGTTTTTGGTACAGTGGGTGTGGAGTCTATCTAAGAGCCTGGCGTTTACTGGAGTCCCTGATGGTGAAGAAAGGCTGGGATGTGGATTCTAGCAAATTGCAGTCCCCGGCGGTAGCAACCGTGACCTGGCAGAGAGACAACTAACTGCACGTTGCCTGTGACCAGAAACAAATGAGAATACACAGCACAGGTGTGAGGTGGAATGCGCACAGAAAAAGAGACAGCACCTGTAGGTGAGATGGAATACACACTACACAGGAATAAGTGCACAGATGGAAAACACACTCCAACGCTAGAGCTCATAAGGTGTGAGATGGAGAGCACACGCTAGAGAGCAGGGGAAATAACACTCAGGGGAAGTGGGGAAACTGGGGGAGCTCACACACACTACCAGGAACGAGGCAGGGTAAGGAGAAACAGGGAGCAGGCAACATGAAGAGACACCAGGGGCCAGATTTACTAAGTTGCAGGTTTGGAAAAGTGGAGATGTTGCCCATAGCAACCAATCAGATTTAAGCTGGCATTCTCTAGTATGTAATAGGAAAGTGAAACCTAGAATCTGATTGGTTGCTATGGGCAGCATCTCCACTTTTCCAATCCTGCAGCTTAGTAAATCTGGCCCCAGGAGAGAACTGGGGAATGAACAGGAAATAAGGCAGAAATCACAGATAAACTGAGCAAACAAAACAGCAGTCCAGCGTGTGCTTTCCACAGATGGCTATTAATAGAGACTGCTAGCCTGCTATAGGTCAGTAGCCAACACACCTCCTGTTTTGCACTGGTGGACAGTCAGCAAGTCAATCAGAAACAGTAAGCGCTGTGCGGAGTGTCCCACATGGAGTAACCCAGCGCCAGCTAATAGTATGACTCTACCACAAGTAATGTGGTAGCTTGTAACAGTTTTTCTCACAATCCGATATATTAAACAATGTATACTTATAAAGGAGGCCCTAATACAGGAGACAGTGGAAGAATCGCTAGACAGAAGGTAGGATCAGGTTACACACTGCACATAGTGAAATTAATACAATAGCTTTTAAAATAAAAAAAAGCTGCAACAAATAACATTTATACTCAGATTTGTAATCAATAATTAAAAAGGAGGCACCTGGATGCAGTCAGTACAAATGTATGCAAAATGTAAGCAGCTTTATCAAATGTTTGCATGCAGAGGAGGCCACCAGGTGATACACAGCTGCTATGAAATACTTACATTACAGTATATTCTCAAGAAATAAACCTTGTGTTTGCTGTGAACTTCATACCGTGACACTGCTGGATTCCACAAAATAGCTGCCTATTTATAGATGAATTTATCTCATACACATGGTGCCCCAATGTGCAACAACCTGAATTCCCAACGGAACCTCAGCCACAAGATCCTGCGTTCTGTGCGTAAGTTCTTGTACTGCGCAAGCGTACCCAAGTCTGGATCCGGCCCTTTGTTATGAAGTAACCAGTCCAAAAAGACCACAGACACGTTGCATTTCATAGCCAATACACTATAAATAGTGCTGTACAGTATAAACACAATGCAGAAATGCATTTACCGGAATGAGAAGGAAAGAGCAGAACTTTAGATACTATCATCTGGACTTCACACCTCAGCAAAACAAATGTGTCTTCATGCATAAAATCACGAAAGTCCCAATTTTTAGCCTAGTTTTCATGATGAATTGTGCTAATAATAAGTACATTGTTTAATGAGTTATCAACCTAAAATATTACTTGTTTTTTTGTTGATGCCCATCTAAAAATGTTGTACTAACAACAGGCTGGATCCCGACTTAAGTAATTGCTTGAAACTAGTTACTCCTGGGCTAAACCATGTTGATTGCAGGGGGAGTCAAGTTAATTGTATTCTTTGCATACAGGGATATATCTTTGAATTGCTTACTGCACACAGATACTGACCAGCTTTATCATCACACTGTTATTTAGACTTGGGATAGGAAACATCACCTCTCATCTATAATACGGTTTTCAACAGATGAAATATGACTCCCCTGGAATCACCATGGTTTAGCCCAGGAGTAACTAATTTCAAGCACTTCCTTAAGTCTGTATCCAGCCCAACATGGCTTTACCTTCTTTTTTTTACTGGCCCTCAGCCTGTTTCTGTGTTGAAAGCACAGGTTGGATTGTTTGTTATAGTTTGTAACACTTGAGATAAATGCCTGCTGGAATTGTATTTTCCTTTATTATATATACTGTGAGAATTTCTTGTCATGTTATGTAAAATAAAAAACAAACTGAAAATAAGAGTACAATGGTTATAAAATCATTATAAATGACCAAGAGATCATATGTTTATGATAGTCAGTCTAGAGTTTTTTACACAATATACTGCCGTCATAACTATATTTTATTTCAATGGAAAAAGGAAATTCAAATATCCCCAGAGAACATTAAGGGTATTGAGCACTTTTAAAGATATAATATAAACCAGTTTTCCAAGTGGGGTGATATACAATAGTATTGACATATTGATGCTTGTCCTACTATTCTATAAGGGCCCATCTTCAATTCCTTACCATCACTTCTACAATTCACTACTGTCACTTGTAGATTTAAACATTGCCATTTTTACACTTCTACATTTCCTTCCAGCCACTTCTATCTTTTCATCCCATCACAGCTATAACACCATAACACAAATTCTATATTACCACGCAACTACTTCGACATTACCATGCCACTACTTCTACATTTCCATACTGCCACTTCTACCTTTCCATACCACTACTGATACATTACCAAAACACCACTTCTACATTTCCAAAATGCCACATCTACATTTACATATTGCCACGTCCCCATTTCTTTATCACCACTTCCAGACCCTCCAACATGACCCCCTCTATTCGGTACAAAATACCATGCTTCTATATTTCCATACTGTCACTTCTACAATTTCACACAGCCACTTAAGATTTTCCATACTGCCACGTCAATATTTCCATACTGACACTTCAATATTTCCATACTCTCACTTCAATATTTCCATACTGCCACTTCAATATTTCCATACTGCCACGTCAATATTTCCATACTGCCACGTCAATATTTCCATACTGCCACTTCAATATTTCCATATTGCCACTTCTATATTTCCATACTGCCACGTCAATATTTCCATATTGCCACTTCTATATTTCCATACTGCCACTTCTATATTTCCATACTGTCACTTCTATATTTCCATACTGTCACTTCTATATTTCCATACTGCCACTTCTATATTTCCATACTCTCACTTCTATATTTCCATACTGCCTCTTCTACAATTCCACACAGCCACTTCATATTTTCCATACTGCCACTTCTATATTTCCATATTGCCACTTCTATATTTCCATACTGCCACTTCTATATTTCCATACTGCCACTTCTATATTTCCATACTGCCTCTTCTAAATTTCCATACTCTCACTTCTATATTTCCATACTGCCTCTTCTACAATTCCACACAGCCACTTCAGATTTTCCATACTGCCACTTCAATATTTCCATAATACTACTTCTATATTTCCATACTGCCACTTCAATATTTCCATACTCTCACTTCTATATTTCCATACTGCCTCTTCTACAATTCCACACAGCCACTTCAGATTTTCCATATTGCCACTTCAATATTTCCATACTGCCTCTTCTACAATTCCACACAGCCACTTCAGATTTTCCATTTTGCCACTTCAATATTTCCATAATACTACTTCAATATTTCTATAACTCCATGGGCAAGATTTACTAAACTGCGAGAAAGGTAACGTGGAGATGCTGCCCAAAGCAACCAATCAGATTCTAGCTTTCACTTTCCTATTACATACTAGAAAATGTCAGCTACAATCTGATTGGTTGCTATGGACAACATCTCCACTTTTCCAAACCCGCAGCTTAGTAAATCTGGCCATAATTCTACATTTACATACTGCTACTTCTACAATTCCACACTGCCACTTCTGAATTTCTATACAGCCGTTTCTATATTTCTAGCATTGCCATAACGGTACATCTACATTTTCATAACCCTGCTTAAATACGTCCAGATTTCCCTAAATTACTTCTAGATTTCTGCTTCATCATAGTTCTAAACACACAAAAAAAGTATAGATGAAGGTAATATATTATTAATCACATCATCTATGTATACAATACAGTATTTAATAATGGATTCAGAAAACTTTATGTATATGAAACATGTTGCTATTTAACACAGTGATAAATGTCCATTAACTCCTCCTGTTACCTTGTGGTAAGAAATGTGTTGTTGAAGCTTCTAATATATAAAACAATACCATCTAGTGATAACCATGAGAGAAATTATAAAGTTCCTGGCTCTTCACATGGTAAATAATGATATCACACACAAATAATCCCTTCTTAATTCTAACTCAGAGCCTTACAATAAAACATGACTCTAAATCCTATTTATGGAATACGATTATCATGGAAATAAGCCTGGATATACATATTATCATCAGCATCACTGCTTAGACTGAGAGCTGAGACTGCATAGTTCTTCCACATATATAATAAGAAATTTTGAGTATTTATTCACCAAGAAGTACACAAGTAACCAGTGATAGGAGCAGGCTGGATTAAGGGACAGCATTTGTAAGAAAAAAACAAAATAGGGGACTGTGGATTAAATCAATATTACAACAAAGATTAGTATTGGCTGCTTCAGAACCTCTTGTGAGGCAGACACATCAATCTCCATCACTCAATGTATATGTAAGGCAAAAGAACTGAACAGACAGATGATGCTTCCACAAAAGTTTGAGTTTCTTCTTGTGCCCTAATGCAGTGTAAATAAGAAATACTAAATGAGCCTGCTCTGATTAGTATAACACACCTGTGAATGGAATAAGAGGGTCGGCAGAACAACTTCTTGTAAAGATCCAGCTTAGAATATGTTAATTATTTACTGTTTAATGCTGATAAGTGTAAAAGTAGCCAGGTATTGTGGAAGAGGTAGTGGGGCATTCTATGTTTACAGTGCAGAATCTTAAGCACCTAGTCCCAGCATGAGGTTAGCACAGCATAACAAGAGATGTTCTTTTGTCTACAATCACTTAGAGAAACAGTGTGAGATCTGTGCCTGGAGCCTATATTGGGACCTATTAATAACCTGTGACATTTGTGCCATCTGTAGCACCTCAATGTCAGCCTCCAATCCCCTTTCTGCCCCCCATAACCTCCATCCTGCCTACAGCTCCTCCCATCCTCCTGATGATCCTTCCTGACCTAAGGTGGGGGAGCCCCAAGCAGCCCCCCAGACCCCGTGCACCCAGCACAGCGGGCAGAGGACGGGCACTCACCGAATGTGGAATCAGCACTTGCAGCCAGATGGTGATAAGAAGCGGCGAGGAGCAGAGTAACGAACAATAATCCCATCATGATCAATCCATCAGCCTAACAGTCCATGGGTGCCGGAGGTATAGGGGCAGGGAATGGCTGGATGGCCGGCACTTTCTCCTTAATCCGCCTGGAGCTCCACTACAGCCTTCCCGATCAGCTTCAACACCCCGGACAGCGACCAGCACCTGGCCCGCCCACCTCTAGACACATCCCCGCCTGGCGGATCACATGGGCGGGAGCCCGGCCTCTGGAGAAGATGAATGGGTCTCCCTGATATCCTCCAGCCTGCTGGTGAATGGAGGGGCTGAATTAGTGTTTCCATGTGTTTTATTCATTAAATGACATTATTTCCGATGTAGGTTTGCAGTGTATGATATTAAGGCTCTGTGTAGGATAGCTATATATAGATATATATACATTATACTTATACAACAGAAATATACATTATACTTATACAACAGAAATATACATTATACTTATACAACAGAAATATACATTATACTTATACAACAGAAATATACATTATACTTATACATGTCAAAAAAGTATTTGGGTACATTAAATATATTTATGATTTATGGTCCTGCAAACTTCCTGTGCACCCTATTAGTAAGGGATTATAGATAGATAGATAGATAGATAGATAGATATATAGATATATAGATATATATATATAGAGAGAGAGATAGATAGATAGATAGATAGATAGATAGATAGATAGATAGATAGATAGATAGATATTTAGGATTTATAAACATGTAATCACTGTTTTCACACTTCTGACATCAGACATTTGCTGTCAAGCTGGATCATGCCCCAGGTCAGGAGATATACCAGTCCTCCCTTGTGAGTAACATACTTGTGTGGTATTTTATTATATCTCATTTATTTATTCAACATGTCAAATATTTGGTAACCTGTTGCTGGTAGCTGTGATTGTGTTCTCTGGACTACTGCCAGGAAAGTGGGCATTGGTGAGATTGGTGAGGACAGTAAAGATGGGTAAACAATATAGAATGTTCTGGGGGTTTACCACTGATATCTCTGAATGATACTGACATGAAAACTTTCAATCATCAACTTTTCTTTTTATGCAGTTTGAGGCAAACTGAAATTGTGGAAACAAAATTAGAGTTGAGAGGTGACGTTTCTAAGCTTAACTTAGCTTATAGATGAAACATAAAGCTATGCAATATTTGAGTTCTAAGTGCAGAAGTTACGTATCTTCCCTGCATGCAAAATAATTAAACTTAATTGGCACCTCTTACTTTGCAAAATGGTTTAGCCGAGCTGTACACTTGCACCTGTTTTGTCCTGATTCTTAAACTCTGGATCACCTCCATACACTTCATAAGGTTCATCATATATCTGCCTGTTGAACGGCTAAAAACTTGCGCTGGGATTCTGTCACCCAGTCCAGTGTTTGCAACATAACAATGTTTTGTATGCTGGGGCAGAAGTCACTGTTACCTTATAAGCAATGTCATTTCCAACACTTGCAATAGTGGAGCAGTCTCTCTGCGACCCCTTGCAAAATAAGAATGCCTGCATCAAGTGACGGGTGAAGATGTGAATGGTGCCCTGCCAACAGGTAAGATTTTCCCTTAACCCCAACCCTTACCCTAATCCTCACCCCAACCCTCCCCATTCTATTACTATAACCTTAACCCTCCATCTACCTAAGCCTAAACTTAACCTTCCTCCTCTATTAGCCTAACCTTAACCCAGTATCTTCTGTAGCCAAACTTTAACTCTCCGTATCCCACAGCCTAACCCTAACCTTAGCCCTCCATCTTCTGCAACCTAACCATAGCCTTAGCCCTCCATCTTCTGCAGCCTAACCCTAACCCTACATCTCCTGCAGCCTAACCATAGCCTTAGCCCTCCATCTCCTGCAGCCTAACCCTAACCCTACATCTCCTGCAGCCTAACCATAGCCTTAGCCCTCCATCTCCTGCAGCCTAACCTGAACCTAGAATGGTCCTGCAGTGGTCTCCCCAGTTTCCTTACCCACTGGCAAATACAGCCCATCCCATCGCTATTAGTAAAGGGTGCTTTGGTGAAATGGGGCCTTTCCTATAAGTACCCATTCCCATAATAAAAATCGCAGTAAAATCCATTAAGCTGGCAGCTGTATCATTTTCAAAATAGGGCTGATGGGACTGGCAACTGCATCCCAGCACTCGTATAATGTACGTTATAAAACTGAGACACAGGCACTTGTGGTCACAACACAGCCCTTCTGTCGGGAGAAGTAAAATGTTTAATTCCTCTTAAGTTTGGATAGGTTGCAATGTGTTCCAACCAGGTAGCAGGCACCAAATGCAAAATCAGCAAGACTGGATCAGGGATCTGGCCCGCAGATTTTGTCCTCTGCTTGTTGCATATAGCCAGACAAGGGCAACAGGGGCTTGGTAAATCGGCTATTTTATAAGTGGATAACAGCATAAGTCATAAGTTTTGGTTTAGATTTGGATGAGAGTAAATGATATGTTATTCTTATAAAGTTATTTGCATCCTTTTTTTTGTTTGCATATGAAGACATACACTACATGGACAAAAGTATTCGGACTCCTGACCATTACACCAACAGGGACTGTAATGACATTATATTCAAACACTAATACTTAATATGGATTTGGTCCCCCTTCTGCAGCTATAACAGCTTCACTCCTGTCGGTAGGAGTGTTTCTGTGGGAATTTGTGGCCTTTCATTCTGCAGGGCAGGCATGTCAAACTCAAAACTCCCAAAAACCAAAGTCTAAGTTTGTGTGGATTGCAAGAAAAATAAAAAAGTCACATCCAGCCTCCCCAGTATTCCCCATCATGTCTCTCTAGCTTCCAGTATCTCCCATCATGTGTCTCCAGATTCCAGTATTCCTTATCATGTGTCTTCGGGTCCCAGTATTCCCCACCATGTGTCTCCAGCTCCCAGTATTCCTTATCATGTGTCTTCAGGTCCCAGTATTCCCCATGTGTCTCCAGCTCCCAGTATTCCCCATAATGTGTCTCCATCTCCCAGTATCTTCCATCATGTGTCTTCAGCTCCCATTAGCCCACATCATATGTCTCCAGCTCCCCACTATTCCCAATTCATATGGATCCAGCTCCCAGTAATTCCCCATTTATTAATCACCAGCTTCCTTACTTACTTCCAGCTCTTCTGTGTGATGCTGGCCGTAAAGCAATCTGTTTCCTGTTGTCGGCTGATGCAGCAGTTATACAGGACAGCTGAAAAGGGCTTTACTATTCAGTTTAACTGCTGCGGTGGGTGATAGCAGGACCTTTTCAACAATGATTGCGTGACCTCCCTGTGTGAGATGGGCTAAAAGCTATTGGGACGCATGTGGCCCACGGTGCACAGGTAATGTTCTGCTGTTATCCGTCAAACCCAGACTCGCCACATAGAGGAGTGTGATTCATCACTCCGCAGAACACGTTTCCACTATTCCACAGTCCAGTGTTGGTGGGCTTTACACTGCTACATCCGATGCTTGCATTGGACTTGGTGATGTGAGGCTTGCAGGCAGCTGCAAACACAAGATTTTTAAAGAGGGGTTTCCAATGCTTGTAATACATGTGGGGTATATTAGGGGCCTGGCCAGTGAACACTCTATAAAATGTTGGGGGGATATGATGGGTATACTATATAGAGTATATAATGTGCCATTCCCAGACCTTAATATATACCACCATAATCAATATTATACTGTATGTCATTCCCAGACCCCTTAAATAATCCACGTTAATCAGACTACAATTAAATATATGACTTTTTATTCAGTTAATGCAATGTATTCAAGGACAGTTTGTTAAAAAATCAAAAATTGTATTGCAATTGTTTTTCCCAATCTATATAAATGTTATTTCAAATCTGGAGTTTTGTTTCTTTTAAATGGTATGGTCATTATTTTTTTGTGACAATCATTAGGATGCTGTCTGTATTGTATGTTAATCACTAGGATGCTGTCTGTATAGCTTTGCGGTCACTAGGATGTTGTATTTTTTGGTTGATGGTCAATAGGGTGCTGTCTCTATTTGGTGACAATCAATGCTGTTTGTATTGGGCGACGGTCGCTAGTATACTGTATGTATTAGGTGACAGTCATTACACATGTTGCAACCAAATTTTCAGTTTATTACATTTATTACTTTGACCGTGTTTTATTGAGGTTATTAGCTTGTCCTGCTTTTGTGTTGTATTAGCTTTAACTACCATTAAAGTGGCTGGTGATAATAATGGGCCTGATCCAGACTAAAGAACAATTTCCGTACGCAAGTGTACCTAAGTTACGCACTACTAAGGATAATGCACTCTCCCAGCACTCTCCTCTCACATACATAACTTAGCTGACTTACATGTTCAGAACCCTGAATTACAATTTCCTTGCATGTCTATGGTCGCACATAATGCCTTGTCTTTTGTATGTGCCTAACCCAGCCCATACTGTACAATTTAAATGCCTTCCCCCACCCTCAATGCATTTATTGTACCATGCGTATTGATGTCTCGCCTTATCGTACGGAGTTACGTACAATCAGAATAACACGTAACATCTGGCACGCGCATGCACAGGGCGCTCACACAGTCAGACTTTTGCACTCCGCTTGTGTAAATCTATCGTTAAGTCTGGATCAGGCCCAATGTGCTTACCCTGCCTACTTTTGTATTGACCCCACATACCAATGATATTATTCCAGGGCCTTTTAAGAATCCTACTCCATCCATATCTCCCACTTTTCAGTCCTCTGCCATGCTATTCCATGGGGGTACTCCATACACCAAAATAAGCACCTGACTTGTAGATTGAATGCCCTGTGTTTGCACAACATTTTATGGACTTGTGGTTGTCATAAACTGCCCAGTATTTGAAGAAAAGCCAGCAAGGCAAATGAATGTTACTAAGGTTTTGTAACAGTTTTTTAAACTGGACTGTTCCTCCCTTTTATTCCTTCCTATACAACAGATAGCAGTGGCTTTTATACTTCCTATAATACAGGAATCCTGCTCTGTAGCATAGAGTAACTCAGGTGGTCTTACCCTGCCTCTTATTGGTTCTCTAATTAGTTCCATTTCTGGATTTTGTTGGCAGAGACAGAGGACGGAGAGAAGAGACTCAGACATGGAGAGCTATAATCTGTATTCCCCCACTAC
>WWET01001268.1:317321-340120 GCA_011038615.1 Limnodynastes dumerilii
GTGTTGACTTCTGTATCAGACGAGCATTAGGGATTGAAAGAAACAGCATATAAAAATAGCACGTCATGTGTGCACACAGCATTTGTTGAGATTTAGTCTACAGATAGACAACGCTGATTCAGATGAGGATCAGGATACATTCTGGCTTTGGAGAGTGCTGTGAGGATTAATTATTCATTTTATTTGTTGTTATAGTTTATGTGATCATTACGGTTCCAGACGCTACAGTAACAATAACAAGTGACACACCTGACACCATTGTACCATTGGCGAAACCGGTTAAACTGCGAAAAAGTTTTTTGGGGTAGGATATTGTTCTCCCTTATACAATACTACAGCCATCTTTATAACAACTAAACTCTAAATATTACATGAAACAAACACACCAGGTCTTCTGAGTGGTTCTATTAACGGGATGCCGTTGCCGGTCTGTTCGGCCCTATTTCAGAATAGATACAGACGTCAACTGAATGGAAGCTGTATCATTTTTCAAAAATGTTTCCATTGCTAATTTTTACAGTGGGAACGGGTACGTATAGGAAAAGGTCCTGTTTCGCTAAATTACAAAAGAATGTGGACAGACTGGGGCGACCTGCAAGGAAGGTGGGAATAGTGCTGCGGCACAAAGAAGGTTAGGGCAGAGGCAAGTTGTGGGCCCAGGTGCAAAGAATATGCATTGGCCCTGATGATATCCCAGTTACCCCGGTGGATTGTTTTGGTGGTGCAGTGATGACGGCTGTGGGCCCTTGTATCAGCATGCCGTTGCACCAATGGTAGTTCCGCCCCTGGGTTAGGGTTAGGCTACAGAAGATGGATGGTTAAGGTTAAACTGCAGGACATGGAAGGTTATTGAGGGTTATGCTGTGGGAGATGGAGGGGTAAGATTAGGCTAATAGAAGGGAAAAGTTGGGGTGAGACTACAGGAGATGGAGGGTTAGGGTTAGGATTTGGCTGCGGAAGATGAAGGGTTAAGGTTAGGGTTAGGCTGAGGGAGATGGAGGGTTAAGGTTAGGCTAAAAAAAAAGGGGAAGCTTAAGGTTAGACTGCAGGAGATGGAGGGTTAAGGTTAAGGTAATAGAAGGGAAAGGTTGGGATGAGGCTCATGGTAAGGGCTGGGGTTAGGGGAAAATGTTACCTGTCGGCAGGGCAGCATTCTGATCTTCACCTGTCGCTAAGTGCAGGGATTCTTCTTTTGCAGCAGTCACAAAGAGACTGCTGCCGCTACTCACCTGTCAGAAAACAAGCCATGCCCTACTAACAGGAATGACCTAACCAATCTTTTGCAGCAATGTTTAATTTTTGTTCTTCAAAAACACCATGCTATAATATTGCAAATATTGTCATAGTAGGATATACAGTTTTTATGTAGCCAAGCTGCAAAGACAAAACTGTCTCTAATCCATACATCACCCTAATCTGTGTTATCTAAGAGATTATTTGTTTGAATTTGACACAGATTTTAAAGGACTACCCTGACATAAATTAGCAAAACTGACTCTAAAGAACAGCAATCAAGATTAGCATAGATCATGGGTTCTCAATCAACAGCACATATACCAATGGGAATACATGGAGCAGTGCCTTGCGGTACATAGGGCAACTGGGTAGGACTGTATGGAGGTAGTAGTATGAAGCATTACTTGTATTTAACCAGGATCATTTTGCTGATGGTGCAGAAGGGACATTTGGAGATAACTATGTATTTTAGAAGGCTGAAGAATGCTACAAAAGATAGAAATGAGGGGTGTTCAGAAAAAGGATCTCAAAGTCCAGAGTGGGGGGAAAAATAACTGGATGTTTACAAGAATCCAGAATCCAGAAATGAAAAAGTGAAATATACTGAGGATTAAGGTTTCTCATATTCACAGTGAAACGCGTCATCGCCGGTCGGCTATATTATGTAGCTGGGGGTTTAGAAATAATGGGCCTGATCCAGACCTCCGGCGGATGCGTAAGATCGGCTGTTTAGCCAATATGCGCATGTGCTGGGTAGATGTTGCCCGGCGTCACTAAGGAGAACTTTTGGTCAGGATCGTGCGTCCCTAACTGTAGCACAGTCACGGTTGAAGGGGCTTTCCTCGCCGTAACTACGCAACAGTTAGGGAAGGAAGGCAGGGGGGAGGTAGGGAAATGAGGGCAGGAGAGCAGGCTTAGGTAGTTACGGTCAGCTCCGGGCGTAATTACACTCTTGTTACGCTGGCTGAAGTTAGGGTAGCCTTCAGCCGGCGTAACAGTGTGTAATGACGCACGGACCGGGGGAGTGTCAGGGGGAGTGCATGTACCTTACTATGTGCTTACTAACGCACAGCGCAGCGGCGTAGGTCTGGATCAGGCCCAATGATGTTAATGGTGTGGACAGAGTCATGAAATTGACTTTAGAGTCTCTAAAGATGGATGTGATCCTGATTGTTCATAACTTTCAGCAACTTCCCTTTTCCCCGATGCACTACAGGTCCAGCACTTGTGGTTCTCCCAAGGCACAGTATAGTGAGGTATAAGTATACTGCCCCTTGTAGTGCCTGTAAGGTGACATCCAAGGTGTACTGTGTTTTATCTGTTTAATATCCTTTAGGAAACATAATCCCCCTTCCAGGGGTGTGAAGGTAATCCAAGTGCTATCAGCATGGTAAGTATGGATTTAAGCCTCCTATGGGATAACATATGGTTGAATTTCTGTGTGAATATTTTATTGGATGAGCTTTAATAAAGAGAAAGCTTCAGTATTCTATAAGGCATTTCTCTTTGTTAGAACCACTCATTTCTATGACACTTCATTGTCACTTTTCTCACCTATATGCACCACAGGGTAAGCCTTAAACAAGATTGTACAGAGACATCTAATTAACCCAGTGAAAGTGCTCTCCCACCATTAAGCCATGTTATTCCCACGTTATTAAAAGTCCCCTGTGACTTAATTAAATCTAACCTCTAACCTTGCTACACTATACTTGATCATTGAATATTTCTTCCAATTATATCAAAATGTATATAACAGAAGAGAAAATAACTTTTAATTACATTTAAGGCACCTTAGTTTGTTTCCAGTCTTATTTTTAGTTACTTTCCTTGCCTTACAACTCTAGAAAAAAAACAAAATGTAAGCATCCACCATTTTGTGTAACATTGGACTGGATCCAGACATAAGGGGATATTCTGTATGTTAGCCTCCATTGCTATCCTAATTTCTGCAAGGGAATGTGGTCACCCTTCTCCCCTAACATTCCTATGTGCGGAATTGATTTCCATATCCAGGACCCTGCCTTAAGTATCACCTCATCTCTGTGAATGCAGAATATTGAATCATACTTTACAATTTAAATACCCATGCCAACCCACCATGAATCTGAATTCAGAACAGAAAGCAGCCTTAGGACGGCTATGTACAGAATGCATCATAGTAATGCCCACACAATATAAATTGTCCCGCTCTTGTATGCCTCCAACCTTCCTTTCCTGCTCCTGTATGCTTCCAACCTTCCTTTCTTGCTCCTGTATGCTTCCAATCTTCCTTTCCTGCTCCTGTATGCTTCCAACCTTTCTTTCCTGCTCCTGTATGTCTCCAACCTTCCTTTCTTGCTCCTGTATGTCTCTAACCTTTCTTTCCTGCTCCTGTATGTCTCCAACCTTCCTTTCCTGCTCTTTTATGTCTCCGACCTTCCTTTCCTGTTCCTGCATGCCTCCAACCTTCCTTTCCTGTTCCTGCATGCCTCCAACCTTCCTTTCATGTTCCTGTATGCCTCCAACCTTCCTTTCCTGTTCCTGTGTGTTTCCAACCTTCCTTTCCTGCTTCTGTATGCCTCCAGCCTTCCTTTCTTGCTCCTGTGTGCCTCCAACCTTCCTTTCCTGTTCCTGTATGCCTGCAACCTTCCTTTCATGCTCCTGTGTGCCTCCAACCTTCCTTTCCTGCTCCTGTGTGCCTCCAACCTTCCTTTCCTGCTCTTGTATGTCTCCAACCTTCCTTTCCTGCTCTTGTATGTCTCCAACCTTCCTTTCCTGCTCTTGTATGCCTCCATCCTTCCTTTCCTGCTCCAGCTATCCTTTCCCGACATTCTGTATTCCCCTTGCATGTATATATAATATAAGGTAAGAAATTCAACTATATATTATATTAATATAGTATAGTAAATCAAGGTTTTCTTTCCAATCCCTGTATTCAACATTTTGGCTTGTGTTCAGTTGTGACCCTTGCCTCATGCATTTTGCCTAGCAGCTTTATGTTTGCACATACCTTTATCACTGTATCCTGTGCATAAAGGATACTGAATGCTGATTACCTGACTTCCCTGCACAGTGGAGGGGAGATCACATAATGTGACAGCAAATGGAGCAAATGATCCTGTTTTTGTACTGCATTTTAGTGAAATCATCTATACACCTTATTCCAAGCAGAAGCCACAATTGAAAGTCCTAAGAGCCACATGTGGCTCCAAAGCCATGGGTTGGCCACCCCTACATTATACTTTTATATCCTAATGAAGAAATGGACTGTGTCTTACATGCTACAACCAGATATTATGCTTCTTTAATATTATATTTTGCTGAATGTTGTGTGATATATGCCTGAGAATTACATTGGATTATGATGATATATTCACTGACATTAATCTGATTCTAATAATGTCCCAGTTTTACAATTCAATAATGTTTCTTTTACAATTAGGCTTAATTAATGTACATCTTGGATGAGGTTATTGTACTGACAGTTGTATTATACTGGTGTGGTTTCAAAGCCCAATTAAATCTCTGGATAGGTTTCAGATGCCTTTGTTCAGTTACATTTCTACATGTGTGCGCTATATTAAAGCTTCACAAAAGAGAGGTATCATCAAAAAATAAGGTGTCTTTGTGGTCTGAGCATGCCACGCACCGCAAACACCATGCTCCAGCTTGCCACAGAATCCTGTTGTGTTTTCTTGCCTCTTAACAATACATTTTTTTCTGGCAATCAAACCATTCATCATCTAGAATACAAAGTAACATAATGGTAACAATAGCATGCCCTCCTTTCCATTGTGATTCGACCTAACATCTGTCAAATAAACATCCCTAGCTTTAACTCATCAGATAATCTCCTGGGAAATGTAATAGACAATTCCAATATGTATGTAGTGAGTCATAAATGGAATAGCTCACCAGGTAACACTGACACAACATACATGAAAATAAATGCTCTGCTTTATGAACATGTGTCCAAACAAAAAGCCTTCAGTGAGATAGCCTTAAATGTGTGCTCCATCAGGTCTGGACATCAAGACCGGATTGTTTGGACCAAACTGGCACCACATTGTAATAAATGATCTAAGTCAGGTTAGTTACCCTGGGTATACACTGGTATTTTTCTTACTGTAATTAGTCACAATTCTGCTCCTGATCTTTGTACTGTCCACATTTAAATGTTTCCCCAATGGATCATGTGACAGTAGATGCTAAGTAACCATTATCATGTCATCTGCACCATAATTATCCAATGTGTTCCCAGCATTACTTTAGATTTAATCAGCCAGAATGGAAAATTAGGTCAGTGTCCCCAATAGGTTGTGTAGGCTAATTTCTTTATCAAATTTATGATATAAATATATATAATATTTATAATATTTAGGATAGAGATGTTGAACTTATGGGGCCAGATCCAGACTTAAGTTCACTTTAAGTACGATAGCGTAGCATAGTTACGCACTTCTAAGTATAACACACTCCCCTCGCACACACGTAATTTTGCTGATTTACAAGTTCAAAACCCTACCTTAACTTTTCCTTGCGTGTCGCCTTGTCGTGCCTAACCCAACCCATACTGTACTGTACAATTTAAATGCCTCCCTCCTACCACAATGCGTATATTCTGCTTGCGTAGGGATGACAAGCCCCTTCGTACGCAGTTACGAACAAGTTACGTACGATCAGAGTTACAATGCGTAACATCTGCCGTGTACATGCGCAGTGCATTCCAACAGCCAAATTTACGCATGCAGTATGCGTAAATTTGCTGCCATTCTTAAGTCTGGAGCAGGCCAATGGCTGTCAACTTTTGCAAATGAAGGAGTGTGCCCTGTGCCACCAAAGGGGTGTGTCCTATGAATAGCTCCACCCATGGGTATTTCTAGTGCTGCCATGACGACTCTTTCTCAATACAAATGGCAGCATCAATATTTATTGATGGTTAATTTATTAGTGAATAAATACTTTCAGTATTTATTGTGAAGACTGTGAATAGGAGATTGTAATACATCGCACTATTGTAAACCTTTCTAATCTCTTCATGCATCCCAAATGCACATCTGTAGTAAGTATATCCAGTTAAATATAGATATGTGGACTGTGGTTTCTGGATGATGATAGTAGTTATGTCCAGGCTTGATCATTAAATAAATCTTGTTCTACGTTATACAAACAATTGTCCCATTTATAATGGGACTGTCCCGAAAAAAAAAAATGTGTGGGACCTATGGGGAATGGGTGAAGTTACAATCAAATATGAGCAGTTGTGAGCAGAACTGGATGGAGTTTGGGTGAAACCGGGGCAAGGCGTATTTTGCCCTGCTTTTGTGATTTTACATGTAAGCTGTGCTACACCCTTTAAAAGCGAGCAGCTCTATGCTTTCTCTTCACAATGAGGCAATGCATATTTTCTGTTTTTCCATTAAATTGTTATTTTTTTCAATCAAGTGAATGTCCTACAATTAGCTCAGTTTGATAGACTTTGCTTTGTCTCTTTTTGCATTATTTAGCTCGTAAAGACATGAAAACATTAATAGGTTTGATTTGATGGGTGATTAAGAAGACTGCTAGGTTATAGGAAGCCAAGCAATCAAGTGTTCCCCCATCAGCTACCTCTCTACCCGCACCTTAACGATGTTACGTGTCATTGATTTGGCTAGTTGCAATCCACAAAGACTTAGTAGGTCTTCTGTGTAGATAGAATGTAAATTGCAGGGTAAAAAAAGGTCAGCATTTTGTGTTATGAGGCAAAGGCTAGCATTTTCTTCTGCAGTAGACAAAATGAAATAATTTTCACCCCTGATATTACACCATCTTTTCCCATGCAGTGTTGCCCCATTTTTATTTGTTCTGTGAATATCCCCTAAGTAAGGCCAAAACCAAGCAGTAAGAAGAAAACACAGGGCGTGCTTCTAATCAAATATATGAAACATTATATATCACTATGTGTCAACACATACATAAAAAGGAGGTTTAGTTCACAATATAGCTATACTGGGTTTAGTTCACCGCCCAACGTTAAGGCACCTCCTGTAGGTGAGTCCCTGTCTATCTGCTATGTGTGTACTCAGCAAGGTCTGTATTAGGCCACTCCTGCCATTTGAACAGTGTGCAGCGGCCATATTGGGGAGGGGTCAGGATCCCAAAGTAAAACTAGTAACAGTAACAAGAAAACACAGTCTGAGCATTTATTCAAATATATATGTGTGCAAAGCGTATGTATAAATAGAGAGGTGCAGCCAAGGACCAAAGGGACCACTGTGTAACTAAAAGGAACAAAAGACAGGTCCAGCACTACACACTGTTCAAATAGCAGGGGTGTCTTAATACAGACCTCCTGAGTACGCATACAGCAGATGGATAGGGACTCACCTACAGGAGGGGCCTTGACTCTGGGCAGGGAAGCTTAACCCAATATAGCTATATTGTGAACTAAACCTCCTTTGTATGTATGTGCTAACACATAGGGCTCTATTTACAAAGATCATTTTCATATGATACAGACCGTTTTTGTGTGAAAACGGGCTTTATCATACGAAAATGAAGAGTTCCTTATTTATAATGCTATCATCGCCATGGAAACCATGGCGACGATCACATTAACATTTCTTATTGCCGACCCGCTCTAATGAATGCAGGCCAGTATTTACTAAATATCAGTGTGGATTTTAACAATCCGCGCCGACACGTTAGACAACGCCATCTGAAGATGGCGTTAGGGTAAGTATTCCAGCGGTCTCCCCATGTAAACCCCTTTTCCTCCCCCTAATAGCTGTTACTAGGGGCAGGAAGAGGGGGGTACATGTCAGGAGAACACTGGAATACAGTTAAGTAAAAAAAAATATGTATTAACTAGTTTTAATAAAATTCTATTCAATTAAAAAAAAAAATTGAAACCAAAGCTTTAAAACTTACCTGTCCGGGCGCGTGTCTGGGTCTAATCCCGGCCAATGCGCAGTGATTTTGCCTTTTGAGACTTGAAAATTTCAAAGTCCCAAAAGGCAACTACTGCGTATGTGCAGGGACTCCAGAGTAGAAGGATGTCAGTGAAAAGCTCGCTGACCATCGTGGGACCTCGCCAGAGGAGTAAGTATTAATAAATACTACCCGCGGCCCTGCTAGGCTCGCTGTGAGGTGCAGCGAGCCTGGTTGCTATCATTAGCGCTAAATGCGCTATTGATAGTAAATAGAGCCCTTAGTGTTATATAATGTTTGTTTGGAGCGCCGGACCTCTCTTTTGTTCCTTGTAAAACCATGCAGCGTTTTGGAGAAAAAACAAAACTACATTAATGGCAGCTGCCACACGATGACCCTGTGGCTGGAGGCATCGCATGGTGCGTATACACTCCTCAGTAATGAGCTATCGCCCTACCACCTTGCACCATCTAGATAACATTGATTCCGCAGGTCAGATCTTCTAGAAATCCTGAATTATGGTCCGTTTTCATCTTAAGTACGTTGTTTTAAAAATTGAGCTACTACACATGCGTCTAAAGACCGCGCTTACACAATCTATGTACATAAATGGTACGTAGATAGTGTAAATAAGCTACTACACACTTTGCTTTGTCTCTTTTTGCATTATTTAGCTTGTAAAGACATGAAAACATTAATAGGTTTGATTTGATTGGTGATTAAGAAGACTGTTAGGTTATAGGAAGCCAAGCAATCAAGTGTTCCCTCATCAGCTACCTCTCTACCCGCACCTTAACGATGTTATGTGTCATTTATTTGGCTAGTAGCAATCCACAAAGACTTAGTAGGTCCTCTGAAAATGTAAAATGTGTAGATAGAATGTAAATTGCAGGGTAAAAAAGGTCAGCATTTTGTGTTATGAGGCAAAGGCTAGCATTTTCTTCTGCAGTAGACAAAATTAAATCATTTTCACCCCTGGTATTACACCGTCTTTTCCCATGCAGTGTTGCCCCATTTTTATTCTTAAAACAATGTACGTAAGATGAAAACTACGTAACTGTGAATCCGGACCAATGCCATTAACAGCTGATCAGTCCAATTAATGCAAAGAACCAGATCCAGAATTACGTGCTTCATCTACTTACTCATTCAGTAAGGGCTTTAGGTGGGACATGTGTGTAAAGTTAAGGTAGGGACCAGGGTATGGAAGATCCATGCGTGCAAGAGGGTGCACTACACTTGCAGGTACGGAATATAGGATCACTATGAACCAGATTCAGATCTCTGTGTGACGTACGTGTCCAAAACCCTTCAATAACTTCTGCTAACTGCTGCTCTGCTCCCTGGCACTTAATTACCATGCCGTACCCAGCCTGTATGGTGGGGTTTAGGCATGTGCCGGCCCCTTTTAACGGAAGTTCTTCTGTACGGGACAAAGTTTTGTATGGAAGAATTTAGGACACGTGACACCTTGCGCGCGCATTCGCCAATGTTGCATTTCAAGGGGACTTACACAAGTCTCTTAGTTATGTCATTGTGAATCACGGACTATTGGTCAGATCCAGAGCTAAGTTTCCATTACATTTCAAGACGTAGCATATTCACTATGCACTCCCATAGGCTCTCCCCTCGCTCGTCCATACTTTGCCCGTTTTACGCTGCCAAACCCTACCATAACTTTACTCTGCGTAAGTATTGACGTACATACAGGCTACACGTACGTACCTGCGTAAGCACGCCCACACTGTATGATTTAAATGCCTCACCCCGCCTCCGAAGCGTAATTACGGGTGTCATATGTTTGACACGCCCCTTCGTTCGTAGTTACACTAGTTACACTGTTGATACGAGGCTGGAACGTATATTCGTACGTGGGGTAACAACCGCGCGCATGTGCAGTAAATACAAAACAGCGTTTTTACGTCACCGGCTGGCATACTTAGTTCTGGATCTGCCCCTATGTGCTTTTACTGTGATACCCGCAATTCCGCACAAGCAGATGTTAATTGATTTTTCTACTTCCTAAAACTGGAACCTGTGTGTGTGTGAGATAAACAAATTGGCTCATTTATCTCCTAACATAAGTTCTAAGGACTCTCTGTTTCTCTAATTCTTAAATTGCCTTTTATTATATCTATAAATAGAAATCCAATATCTTCCCTCTACGTGACAAAATATGCATTTTATGACAGATATGCACCGAATGAAACACTAACTTTTGGTTTACCTCATGACTGAGGCATAAACCTTCATTCGTATAACAAATAGGGCGGTAATTCTATTTCTTAGCATGGTTTTTGCAGTTTCCCAGGCATTTGCAGTATATTAAACAGTAGAGCTCACTGTAGTTTTTTCCTGGCATAGACATACAGCTGTTTCTGTGCAATTTCATTATTAGATCCTGTAATGTTATTACCATGCTCCATTAGAGAGAGATAGAGATACAGTAGAGTTATGGACTTTGCTCCATCTTATAGAAAATTGTGATATTGCCATCTGCAGTCTCTCTGAACCCTATACGCTTGTATCTGTCAGCAAGAGACTAATGTTGACAGGGTTACTACTAAAATGACCCATTCTGGTCCTGATTCACAGTTACGTAGTTTTCTTCTTACGTATGTTGTTTTAGGAATTTAGGAAAACTACGCAACTGTGAATCCGGACCTCTGTTTTTACATATCAGATGTTGTGTATAAAGGCCCAGATATTCTGTTATATCACCAGTGTTTTTCTTTGAAATGTCCTTCATCTTTGCCTTCGTGTCCTTGCAGATGTAATACAGCATTAATGTGTCTGCCTTTATCCGCTAGTCAGAAAGGTCATATGGTTGCATAAAACATAGGCGAGTAATCTAACACCGTTTTTCCAACCCAATTTTTCTTTTTCCAGGTCTGTGTTTACATAACTGGGCCTGTTGTTTTTGTTTTGTCTTTTCAGGATTATACATTTAATTATAATACTCAATACATTTCATTATAATACATGATATATATTTTTGGTCATCTACAAGCCCACTTTGACAGAAGTAAACATTTTCCAATTACAATAGATATACAGATACATAACCGAACACAAAGACCAGCAAAATAAATTCTGTATAAACATTCAGAGATGACTTTTTTAGGTAATTCATTTCTAAAATGTATTTTTCAGTAACTAATTAGCCAGTAACATGGCAAAAACTCAGCAAAAGCCTGTACACACAGGAGTTTCTAAATTAACACCATAACTGGAAAAACATTTATTATATAAAAGGGTAATGTAGTTCCTCACCTCCGTAAATAAGCAACAGGGGGATGGGCCAATGAGTGCGGCTTCCTGGGGGCACACCAGCCAGTGGCAGGAGAGGAATAGGCACAATGCTTATGCCAGGGTTGCTGACTTCTTACTTCTCCTCTTTGGGAGATGTCGGAGATGCCGGCATGAGGGCGGGGTTTAATGACGCAATTTATGCAAATCGTATCATTAAGCCCTGCCTTGTTCCCTATCCAGCTCTACTGCAATCGCTAGTGTTCCTGGCAATCCCTACTACTGCAGTCCCCACTGTTCCTAAAATCACGTAATCAAGTACCGCAATAATAAGATGGACATGCGGGAGAATTGCCCGCTCTCCCGGGGTACCAGGAGAACTGCCCGAGTTTCTGGTGTCTCCTGAATACTCCGGGAGAGTCGGTAACCATGGCTTATGCTACTCCTCACCTTTATAAATGAGCGACAGGGGGATAGGACAATGAGTATGGTGTCCCAGGAGTATGCCGGGCAGGGGCAGGAGAGGGGTGGCCGCAGGAGAGTAGTTAGGCTGGAGCTTGTGCTCCGGGAACTGGCAGACCAAAGGGGCAACACACAACACAGATCTCTAATACATTACTATTACCCGTGGGATAATATTAATGTCTGGAATTGCACAGCGTATAATGTACAAGTAATGAATATCATGGGTCTGGCAATGACACATATTATATTATATGTGGAGTATATTAGGGGTCCGAGAATGCTGTATATTATATACTGTATATAGTATGTGCCATTCCCATACACATAATATACCCCACATGTGTTTTATATAGTGTGCCATGACCATAGATGTGTAATGTAAGGGAGACAGGAAGGAAGATGTGTACTGGAGGGGGGAGATGTGTAATGTAAAAAGGATAGAGAGGGAGATGTGTAATGGAAGGGTGTGGGAGAGATATATAAAGGTATAAATGGTCCATGGAATGTGTCACAAATCATACCAAGAAAGGCTAGAGGAACTAAACATGTATAGCTTGGAGCAGAGAAGAGAGAGGGGGGACATGATAGCAGCTTTCACATATATCAAGGGTTGTGATCGGATAGAGGAGGGTTACATTTTTCAAAAGCAGAGTAAGAGAACACGAGGGCATGAGAAAAACTGGAGGATGGTAGTTTTAGAGGAAATGTGCGGAAAAATTACTTCACTAAACGGGTGATAGATAAGTGGAATAGCCTCCCATCTGAGGTGGTTGAGGCTAACACTATAGAATAGTTTAAAAATGCCTAGGATAAATATAATGATATCCTAAATCTCAAAGTAAATTGAAGGTAAATAGGGTCTAGGGTCAGTATAGTTTTAAATAAACAACTGGGCAGACTGGATGGGCCATGTGGCTCTTATCTGCCGTCACTTTCTATGTTTCTATGTAAAATTTTATTTTAGTATAGCAATGATATAGTGTACATTATTGCTTTAAACTTGACAAAGACAAAAAAGTATCTTTTTTTTCACAGGCTAATCGCATCCAGCCTCCTGGATTTGGATATGCCCTGTGTCTAGTGCAGAAGTTTTGCTATAAACCAGGGGTGGCCAACCCAGAAAATATATATATATATATATATATAAAGTCCTGTGGACTTTGAGAAAGGACTCAGAACGAGTATGAAACGCGTCAGTCGGGCAGCAAATGCGACCAGTATTCATCTCCAGGCAAGCAGTGGCAGTATCGTGGCATCCTCCTGCTTTCTCTTCCATCTCCCTGGTATGAACTTTGGGCCGTTTTATGTGAAGAATGAGTCATTAATAAATTGTTATTTTTTTCAATTTATTCTCCCTTTCATATCCCTGTGAGGGGAAGGAAAACCACTATAATCAGTTCATCACTGGACATCCATCATCATCACCAAATATTTTAGTTATTCTGACACTTCCCACTGTGGGTCCTTTAGCACTTTGAGGTCTCCCCCCTATTTTTATCACTTATTAAGGTTTTCAGAGTAACAACAACAGGTAAGTGTTCTTAACCCATCCCCTTCCCGCAACCTAACTTTAACCTTAACCATTTTCTCTCCACGACCTAACCCTAACTCTCCCCTAACCCTTACCTTAACCCTCTTTTCTCTGCATCCTAACCCTCCCCTAACCCTAACCTTAACCCTCTACTCTCCGCATCCTAACTCTAACCCTCCCCAAACCCTTACCTTAAACCTCTTCTCACTGCATCCGAACTCTAACCCTCCCCTAACTCTAACCTTAACCCACTTTTCTCCACATCCTAACCCTCCCCTCACCCTTACTTTAACCCTCACTCTCCCCATCCCAACCCTCCCCAATACATATCATGTAACATTATTTACATAGGACAATTGCTTTGACATTTTAGTGAATCCCTGATCCCCCGTCAATCTTTCTTATGTAAATTTGTGTTTGTTTTCTTTTTGCAGCAGCTTATTATGCAGAGGGCTTTTTATGCCTATTTATTTATACATTGTATATACAAACCTGAAAATAAAGGAAAACAAATTAAACAGAACTATATCTACCATGGCTGCAGGAATGTCGTTTTGAGAGGCCCAGAGGTGTAGAGGGGCCAGTGGCAGCAGACACCACTGAAGCTACACTGTGTACCTTCTAATACTGCTTTCAGATTGCAGCCCTGGCAATAACCCTGGTTTTTCAACCCGGGATATTGGCGGGTGATTTGCTGGGTTTTTGACAAAAAAACCCTTCTATGTCCAGCAGGGTAGACCCAGGAATTTTTGGGCTCCCGGGGAGGGGCTTGTTTACTGTTGCATAGGAACAGTAACAAATCCCTCCAATAGGGTTTGTCAGGTGAGACCCGGGTTTTGCACCTTTGCCGCTTACCAGAGTTCAACACGGGAAAAACCCTTCTCTTTTTCCTGTGTCTTAATTATTAGATCCGGGACCATGACCCCGGTACCTTTCAAATCACCACCAAAAACGCGGCAATCTGAAAGGGGTATAATAGAGCCATATCCCTGGTACCCCACTAAGTTTTCCTATGGGTAAAAACAATGCCAAACGCTACTACTGTAAATATATTGTACATTATAGTGGAAGAAGATTAGGACGCAGAGAGTCCATTGTCACGAGCCGCCGCGCTCACACGGTGCTTTCCTAGCACCGGGATCCACACTCTCATTGGCGGCACGTGTCGTGGCTGCTTTCCTTTCCTCTTTGCCTTCTTAGTCTTTGCTCCTTGTCTTTTGATTTTTGTTCCCTGGCCTTGTTGCTCTGCCTTGTTGCTTTCTTGAGTGCCCCTTCAGTCCTGCCTTGTTCCTTGCCATTAACCTCTTGTTAGCCATTCCCTCTCTTCCTCTCTCCCTGGTGTTATTTCCTGTCGTTTAACCCTTGCTCTCTCCTGTGTGCCTGTTTTTGTCACCCCTTTGGGGTACCGCTGTTAGCCTGCGTGAGTAAGTGTCCTGGTAAGTCCCGTCTGTCCTTGTTTCCCCCCTTGGTCCTGTGTCCTGTTCTGTGTTCTGTGTTATACGTCACAAGTCAGTCCCTTGTGACCTGTCTTTTCCCGCATACTGCTATATCTGTACTTTTGTCTCCCTTTACGTATTTTTCCCTCTTCTACGAGTTTGGTTCCAGGGATCGCGACCTGTTGTTGGGGCGCAGCCAAGTCCATCCCCACCATCAGGGGCTAGGGTGAACACCACCCGATAACAAAGATCCCGCACCCAGATAACCATTCTCGTTATTTCCCATTTCAGCCTTACACCCGTATTCTGCTCTCTTCATCTTAGGAGGGTTAAACAGCATTTTGTTTTACATATTTGATTAAGAGGAACAGAAGGATGTAGGCAGAGAAAAGCAAAACTAGAGGGACCAAGAGACACAAAAGACAAAAATTAATATGAGGATTTCCTCCTACGAAATCAGCAGATAGAGAGGGAGTAGACAGAGTTGTATGTAATCTTTCAGAGGCGTCATTTAAGGACACCGTGCTAACAAGTACTATGTATTAGAAAGCGCTTTAGGGAAGGTTTCAACCGACAGTTACCAAAAAATCAAGATATCAAAAATTGTCATGGGGCAAAATATTCAAAACTCTATTTAAATGTACTTCATTATCTTGTCAATAAAAATGGTAATTAACAAGTGGCTCTTATTAAACAGAAAAAAAGAATAAGACTTCAGAAACATTGATATTTGGCAGTGAGAGCATTAAGAGCTTTATTTGCCATCTGTCAATTAATTTAATACATTTATGATTAATGCACCTTGGGCCAGATCCAGACCTACGCTCGGGTACCGTTTCAATGCGTACGCTTTCGTAATTACTATGCACCCCCCTAGGCACTGCCCTCGGTCGTATGTATTTTTGCTGTTTTACACTTGCCAAACCCTAACTTTTCCAAGCATAACTGCGGTCGGCCGTAATGGCTGCACGTACTTACGCGTGCGTAAAATCAACGTAAATTTTGTTACTGCGCATGTGCAGCTTATCAGATCGTAAAAATAAGCACGGAACTTCCCGAAAAAATGGATCTCTGAATATAGTCCATTGTCTTGAAGTTTGGTTAACAAAAAGCTACAAATTGCATCCTAAGTTTGCTGAAATATTTTCTTGGACAGATAAGATAAAGGGCCAGATTCAATTAGAAGCGATAAATTATGCATGAAAAAAACTCGCAGTGTACGCGGCAAATTCGCTGACCAAAATTCACCTAATTCAATTTCAGACTACAGTGCGCCCCCAACCTGCGTTAATAGTGTTTGTGCGATGCTGTATTTTTCCCTGACAATGTTATGTAATTCGCCCTTATTAGCGATGGGGACATCTGTGCAAAAAGCTCCTCCCTCCCCATTTCAAGTAACCGTGGTCCTGTCTGTGATCCGGGGGTCTAAAACTTTTTAAAATGTATTTTTTTATAGATATGCATGCCCTGGTAGGGCTACTAGCCCCAAAAAGCGTTTTCTAAATAAAGGACTGGGGACTTAGTTTAGTCCCCATTGAAAAGGGTAGGGAGAAAGGTATCTGAAAGATGTCAGACCTGATCAACCTGGGCGGAATGGGGGCCCCACAGAACGGCATGGCTGAAGACCTCTTTGACAAGTGCTCCCACCTTCTTGTCCTGCTTCTTGTACCAGTAACCAGAACCACATTTTGAATTTACATAATTGTTTTTTTAATAGCATATACATGATAAAAATTAATAAAGTTATTTTAATTATTTCTACTTAACACAAGTCACATTAATTTGCGCACCTATGACAGGTGCGAATATGCACCTGTCAATGTAAGAAAAATTAACGCTACTTTTAATGTAATTACATCGGAATTTTAATGTAATTGAATAGGGAAAATTGTCTTTCCCTTTTTCAATGAATGGACATAATTTTACGCGCTAATTTTGCTTATTTGTGCTTAAAAAACGCTTAATTGAATACCACGTAAAAAATTGCGGTAATTTCATAATGCTAATGAGCATAAATTTCCTACGCACCTAATTGAATCTGGCCCATAATGTTTATTAAGCTGATACATATAATGGGAATTGTAAATAATTAAATTTACCAAACTCTGAACCAAAACTGATTCATACTTTGCCCTCTGAACTTTTCTGTATTTTTTTCCTTTTTTTTTCTTTGCAACATTTTCTTTTTAGAAACACCACTGAACTACAAGATATTAGTAACCAGGCTCTACGCTGATCCGTAAATAGACCACATCAATCCATAGGCACGGAATCTAACCACAAGACTGGTTTTCACCAGAGCCCCTGATGATTATTATTATTATTATGGGGATGTATTTGGCTGCAGGCAAGTGGCAGGTCCCAGCCCACTGGACAAGTGCACAAAAGCTGAACTGGTGTGACAGGGTAATAGTACAATAGCAGACCCTACAACATGACATTTCATTAGGTACAATTTAATCCGCTCCTGAGCTCCCAACTGTCAACTGGTTAAATGAATAAACTGATATTTGAAAAACAAAGGTGGTACCCATAGTAACTGACAGTTTGAAACTGAAGAGCAGAGTATTTTGTATCTAATTGAATATGTCATGTTGGAGGGTATGCAAAAGTAGTACAATAGTAGTAGCTATAGATAGCAGAGGCACTGCTAAAAACACTGGATATAACAGCAGGAACTGGAGGCATGACCTGGAAGCAGGGTGCCAAATCAGCAGGCTAAGATTATCTGTTGCTCTGACAGGGGAATGCTGAGAGTGAGGGGTTTAAAATAGGTAGCTGAGCAGGAAGTCCAGCAAGGAAATGAGCTAATGCCTGCAGCAGGAAGTGCACACCAGGAAGTGCAAGAACTGAGGAGAGTCATGTGATCAGAAAGGTAAACAAAACGTAATGTGTAATGAACCTAGCAGGAATCGTGACACAAGAACAATTGCACGTTAACTGGTAAAGTTTAGATTAATGGTTCTTGGACATTTTCAGGCTGAATTAAGGTATTAAACTGCCCCCAGACACAACCATAATGACTAATTACCTCCATCATTACATTTGCAATGCCCTTATGGGAAACAGATCATCAGAAGTTCCATAGTGGTGCTCTGTACCAAGAGTCTTGGCAATGGGCTCTGTCAGGGAATATCTGTGATCCAGAACCTAATGAACACCAGTGCCCCTAAGAAAGTCAGGACCCAATTAAGGTTTCTCTGTTGTATCTCCATGTAAAAATGGCCACCCACTCTCCAGCAGGCGGTTCCATGGGATCTGTCCCTGGACATTTGTGGATGAGAACAATGGCACTTTGTCACCCGCTGTCCTTGAACAATTGAATAATGAAACCTGGTCTACATAAAAAATAGTGTAGTGCTGCAGGACCAGTTTAATGGAAAATTGACACTTGGGTTTAACTGATACTTTTAGAGCAAGTATAATACCACATTGACATTTGGTGACCCAATAAACTACCCCATAACAGTAACTTGGGAGCACCATAACATTAGCACATTGATACTTGGGGCTATTAGTTTATTTTATTTTGTACATAAATATATATATGTGGCTGATTATAACCATACTACTGTTCATAAGGTATAGCTACAAATTCTAGTTATCATTTGTTACAAATCTGTGACGTTGTATAAAAATTAGAAATTTTTATGTTTTTTTGTTTATACTTTGTTTATTGGTTTTAACAAACAGTAAAGCACAAACAAACTATTGAGGAAGTTACATACAAGTCAATTTTTATGTTTTTTTATTGCAATTACCTCAGTTCTTACGCCTCACTTTCGTCCTATAATTATACATCATTTTTAGCTACCTTTTAGTGCACATATTTATTTTTATTCAAGATAAAAACTAACAGAGGTTATTACACTTACATTATGTGTCATTTAATCATTAGCCTTGTTTATAAGATGTTTTAAAGTATTAGTCCTGTTTTACCACACATGCTGATAATGGGGAGCTATTGAAGTCTTCTGTAACATGCCATTATAGTTTATTAGCCTGTAATTTAAATCTTTTAGTACTAACACAATTTTCATCTCATAAAAAAGAGAATGTATTAAATCTCTGTAAGAAAAGATGCTTCTCAGGCAGACCTGATGGAGACCCAATTTCCAGACACAACTCTTTAGAATTATTATATTCTTTTCTTGGTTTCTTTTATCATGCCTTTTATTATTGTTAATTTGACTTTGTACCATGTCTTCCTCACACACACCAAAAACATGCTTGTAGGCAACCCTGGGCTGTAAGTGTTAGGGAATCTAGGTTGTAGCTCCAAATGGGCGGGACTGATGTGTATGTGAAATATTGTCTCTGCAAATGTATTATGATTAATAATGATGGACCTGATCCAGTGGGGTGTGGGGCTCCAGTCTGAATGGCCGATTTTCAAATCAGCCATTCCTCCCCAGCCAGTTGCGAACTGGCTGGGATTTCGATTGCTATGCCTCGATGAGGCATAGCAATCAATCCACGGAGCTCCGAAAGCTCCGTTCAGCTAAATTGTTAGTAAAAATAGTCCCTTCCCTAATTCTAACCCTAACCCTCCCTCCCCTGCAGCCTGACCCTAACTCTCCCTCCCCTGAAGCATGACCCTAACCCTCCCTTCCCTGCAGCCTGACCCTAACCTTGGCCCCAAGTCTAAAAAGAGGATCTGCGTAAGCGCTGGGCAGGTGTTGCCCGGCATAGCTACGGCAATGCCCGATCGTTGATTGGGCGTCTGTAGCAGCAGTGTAGTAACGCTGGAGGGGACGTACCCCAGCGTTACTACGCTGCAGTTAGAGCAGGTAGGCGGGAGGGTAATGAGGCTGGGAGGGCTGCATTATCGTACTAACGCCGCCGTCCCAGCGTATTTACACTCCCTTAAGCTGGCTGAAGTTAGGGTAGCCTTCAGCCACCGTAAGGGAGTGTAAATATGATGGGGCAGGGGGAGTGTCAGTATGCTCAGCGCTACATCGTAGGTCTGAAACAGGCCCCTTCTCTCCCCAGCAGCCTGACCCTAACCCTAACCCACACAGATAGGTTACTCACCTGTTCCTGGTCCGACGAGCCGCACCGCAGGCGGAGGGGTATCGCAGATGGCGGAAAGACAATGGTAATTGCGAAAGTGAATGGGTAAAGTATGCCGAATGGCATACTCACCCATTCGCAACATAAAAGGCGAAAGCGTTAAGTATTCGAAAATGGGACTTTCAGAAGTCCCATTTTCGGCAGTTATACTACCGTACCGGAGAGTGTAACCGATCCAGTGCTGCACTTAAACCTTTTTTTTTTTGGGTAGGAGCGATCACAAAAATTGGATGTAAATGACTGACAACTAAACTATAAATAGCAGCGCTAGAGCATACCAGGGGCCAGATTTACTAAGCTGTGGGTTTGTAAAAGTGGAGAGGCTGCCTATAGCAACCAATCCGATTTAGGCTCTCACTTTCCTATTACATACTACAGAATGTCAGCTAGAATCTGATTGGTTGCTACGGGCAGCATCTCCACTTTTCCAAACCTGCATTAAATCTGGACCCAGGTATATAAATGTGGCCAAATGCAAGTGGTTCAGAATAATCAATTTATTACTTAAAAAATACACATATGGGGGTAGATCCAGAACCCCGCTTGCAATCCGTTTACTAGCGTAGCGTATTTACGTGTGCGCACCTTCTATACACTCCCCTAGGCACACCCCTTGCATGTACGTACTTTGTTCGATTTCCGCTTTTCAAACCCTACCTTAACTGTGTAACCGTGTAACTGCTCTCGTCCGCACACGTACGGATGGGCAACGCGGACTTACGCAGCTAAACACGCCCATACTTTACAATTTAAATGAAAACTCCTGCCTACATTGCGTAATTTAGGCATACTTTTGGCTCACGTAAAACTGGAACGCCCACACGTACGAATTTACGCAAATAATACATGAATGGCTTATACGCTCAGAGTTACGTTATGTAACGTATCATCGGTCGTGCGCATGCACAGTACATACAAAATAACGATTTTTCGTGTCCGCCAGGCGTAAATTCGCAAACAAGCGTTATTCTGGATCTGCCCCATGGTATGTAATCTTTACAAAAGCATAAATCAACAAAAACTACATATATATGAATAATATGCAATGTTTACAACAGCACAAAACAAATCTTAAAAAATAAATATTGAGTATACAAAACAGTATTCAAAGGCTGGATGCAAGGGGAGGCACAGCCCGCAGGGAACCTCCTTGGGTTGTCAATAACGGAGGCCCAAACAGTAGGAATTAGAAAAACTAATTACCACTGTGACATTCTAAAATAGGAATATTGCAGAGAAACAATCACATTCCAGCTCCCAAATCTAATGTTTTCAATGTCAAGATGATTGTCAGCAATGAATATACTCCACTCACAATGTTGATGGAATAAAGGTATCCAGTATTGAGTGATACTCAGAAACAGGTAGCTCTGTATGTAAATGACTGATCCACCTGTGTACTCTGTGCCACTTTATTAAGTGAGAAATGGGAATGTTAATGCAGCTTTGAGGACAGTAGAAGCTCAGTTTCCCTGCTCTTCTTCCTAAAATCTCACACCAGCTCAGGGCTTATATAAGTTCGTGATGGAAGAGATTTTTAATCAGCAAAATTCCCTGTCCACGGTTACAACGCAGCCCTACACATCTAACTATTATTAAACTGTTTCACTGAAGAGTAAAGCACATTTTTAAACCCACTGCATACACTACACGATACTGACTATTTTCTTTATTTTTTTAAGATTGAATTTCAGCACATTACTGCACGTTTTCTTAGATTTTTTTTCCATATATTTAAATGTTTAAAGGTTTTTGGCTTTTAAAAAAGAAGGAAATGTAATTAATTGTTTTTTCACATGAAAAAAATTACAGGGGTTCTTAACCCTGTCCTCAAGTACCACTAACGGTCCACGTTTTTAAAATCTCCTTGCTGGAGGTTAGCTCATAACTGACAGTTACACTTTAAAAGCTCCACAGGGTTTCCAGGGAGACCTACAAAACATGGACCGTTAGTGGTACTTGAGGATGGGGTTGAGAACCTAAAACATTCAATCTTGTACAGACTTTTGCCTGTTTCCCTGTACACAGCTGGTGAGTGCTGAGCAATAGAGTTCCATAGGTGTAGGGTGGGAGTCTGCCATTGGCACCCTTTCCTCCGTGCCCAGTATCACCCACAGCTCCTGCTTAATGGTGATATGTACAATAACTTGGGACCTGATTCACAGTTAAGAATCTACAGCCTTTTAGGTGCGTATATTTAAGAAGGGACATACCGTGCGTGTGTAGTAACTTAATATACGCAATTTACATAGGATTTAAGAAAGGGATGGCTCTGAATCACCATTACGAACCTATTTCCTCAAGGTTCGTAATGACTTAAGGAGGAAGAGGCGTATCGGGAAAACTTAAGAATGAAGATTCCCGAAATTTGGGCAGTTCTCCTGGTATCCCGGGAGAGCCAGCAAAGCTCCCGCAAGCCCCACCAGGCATCAATTACTTCTGTAATCCCTAGTGTTACTAGGAATGTGAGGGGCTCGATGACATCATCAAGCCCTGTCCATCCCCTGAAACGCTAGAGAATACAGGAGTGATTGACAGGGGACGGGGCTTAATGACACGATTTGCATAAAACGCGTCATTAAGCCCCAGCTTCTCTCTGGGTTCTCCCAGGGGGAAGCTCTAAAAAGTCAGCAACCCTGGGTAATCTGAGCGCAGTTAGGCAAAAACGTTCTCAATTAGCCATCCTACAAACACAACTACAAACCTCAATATAAGGTAGCCCTATGGCATTTGTAAGTTAATCAAGAATCTGAAAACCGGGGGCGTGTCAGGGGAGTCAGCTTATTAATAGTTGCGTATACCGTATATACTCGAGTATAAGCCGACCCGAATATAAGCCGAGGCACCTAATTTTGACACAAAAACCTGGGAAAAGTTATTGACTCGAGTATAAGCCTAGGGTGGGAAATGCAGCA
>WWET01001268.1:352776-367437 GCA_011038615.1 Limnodynastes dumerilii
TATTTATTATTTATTTATTAACAGGTTTTTATATAGCGCCATCAGATTACGTAGCGCTTTACAATTTTAACAATCCTTATAACAGGACTGGATGGTAACAGACTGGGTGCGTAAGGGGGCCCTGCCACAGGCTTACACTCTATAGGATATTTAGGAATTGATACATAAGGGAAAGTGCTATATAATCACACAGCGGACCAGCCAGCTTGCATGGTAAAAGTGCTCAGTGCTCTGTATGATCCAGTCAAACAGCAGTGTTAGTAACAGAAATGAGGGGAATTTTAGTATAGAATGAAAGAGAACAAGTTTGGTTTAATCATGAAGTGATGGTCATATAATATAGTTGGTGAAAATAGTGTAGACAAATGTTAAGTAGGTTGTGGAATTGATAAAAACAGGGGACTGTAGATAGCGCTGATATATGGGTTTAAGCAATTAGGAGGTGCTTTTTGTGAAAATTACCCTGTGATGGTTGAAAAGAACTAAAACACCAGTGCATTAGCTAAATGAAAACATTTTTAATTGATATAGATAGAATAAATATATATAATATATGCAAAATTTTATTTGTTTGGAGAACAACAAAGGACAGTTGGGGTAACACCTAAGCACCGAGTTTTAGGAGTAGGGATTATTTCAGTATTGTCGACAGAGAGAGAGAGAGGCCAGGTGGGTAGCTTTTATTCACAGGTGGAAATATTATTAGTTCAATTTTAGACAGATAAAGTTTGAGATGACGGGAGGACATCCAAGAAGAAATGGCAGAGAGGCAATCAGTGACATGTGCCAACACAGTAGGTGAGAGATCAGGGGTGGATAGGTAGATTTGCGTATCATCTGCATAGAGATGATACTGAAATCCAAATTACTTTATTAGCTCTCCAAGGGAATATGTATAAATAGAGAATAGCAATGGACTCAACAGATAGAGGAAGAGCAGGGGATGTGGATCCAGAAAAGCGAACACTGAAAGAGCGATTCGATAAGTAGGATGCGAACCAGGAAAGAGCTGTGTCCCTAATACCCAGCAATTGTAATATTTGAATGAGAAGAGAGTGGTCAACAGTATCAAAAGCAGCAGAAAGATCCAGTAGTATTAGAAGAGAGTAGTGTCCTTTAGATTTCGAAGTGATTAAGTCATTGACCACCTTAGTCAGTGCAGTTTCTGTGGAGTGCCGGGAACGAAAGCCTGACTGAAGAGGATCCAGGAGATTGTGTGAGGAGAGAAAGCTAGAAAGGTGAGTGTAGGCAAGTCTTTTTAGAAGCTTTGCAGGACATGGAAGTTGGGAAATAGGACAATAATTTGAGGGAGTATTGGGGTCAGAGTTTTGTTTTTTCAGAATTGGAGTAATCAGTGCATGCTTGAATAAAGAGGGGAAGATAGAGTAAAGAGAGAGATTGCAGATTGTAGTTAGGATAGGAATAAGCACAGGAGATAGACATCGACTCACCTTTGAAGGTACAGGATCAAGAGGACAGGTAGCAGAGTGGGAAGAGCAGATATATCTTTTTCATTTGTGGGTTGGAATGAGGACATAATGCCTGGGTGTGGATGAAAGGGACTGAGTAGTATGTTAGCTGATGATGAGGAGGACGCCAATTCCAAACATCACCTCTCAACTCTAATGCTGTTTGCTACAGATGAAAAATGACTCCCCTGCAATCAACATGGTTTAGCCCAGGAGTAACTCATTTCAAACACTTAAGTCTGGATCCAGCCCTTCATGAGGACGTATTTGTAACAGCCATAATGTACAGAGCTTCTGTTAACTTTTGGTCGTTTTATGTGGAATATAATTTCTACAGTCATGATGGAGATATCTAGTGAAAAGAATTCAGTAGAAAACATCTGTGCAGATGTGCTTAGATTCACCAACCACCAACACAGCTACCTGGGGTAGAAATACTAGAATGGATATCAATGTAAACAAAGGTTAACAAGGTCATTTATACACTATCTGGGGATTTTGTAGTAAATGCTTACAATTTAGGGGCTATTTCCAGCTGCCTTTTCCAGTCTCCTTTAATTGTTATTACACGGTCCCCACCCTCTAATCTGCTGTGGACTGATCCACATCTCCTCTGTACCCTCCTAGTACATAATCCAGATTTCCCACTGGGCCTCATCTCAACAGCCTTCCAAGTGTAATTTACAAAGCAAGTTGTAAGTCTAAGTAAGTTTAATGAGACAAATCCTTGCAGCACATCACGCACATCATACACACAATTGCTATCTAGATGGGTTGGTTCTTTATGAAGTATTTGGATATTTTATGCAGAAGTCTTAGTAGAAATACTGAAAGGAACTTAATTTGTATCTACATTATCTATTTGTTACAAAGAATAAAATGATACACAATAAAAAACACTTGGGCATCATTTGTCCTCATAAAGGCTAAACAACAGAAAATAAGCTGTGAAAGTATTATGCAAGACTCTAGCCCTATTTAGGATACTAACAATACCCATTTCCTAACTAGATTATTTATTAAGCAGAATAAAAATTATAATTAAAAAAAAAAATCACATTGCAAAAAATTATTCAAGAAATAATTCATTATTGTATTTTTTCAGTATATTTTATATTTACAAATAAAAAAGCTTATACAAATATATCATACAAAAGTTTGTTTTTTTGAGTCCAGTATATAAAGATTCTGCAGCATTGATTGTTACGGTATCAGAATCAGATCTAATGTTCTCACTGATGATTCATATATAGCTCTGAAAAGATAAGAAATAAAGATTACCATTAGCATGCAGCATGCGTCAGTCTAGCTCAGTATGTTGTCACAGGAGGTACTAGTGTACCTGAATGACTGACGCATATAAACAAATAAACCAATCAGTCAGTCTTAATTATAGAAGATGACTGAAGAGCAAACGTAAGCAGCCTCTGTCTGATTGAAAATAGAAAATTTGTTAGTAAATCATGTTTGACTTGTTACAGTGTCAGTCCACAATATGGAGAGCCTGAGGGCAAAAGGTCTTGAAGTTTAGAAGGTTAGTGGTAACACTTTATTGTATACTAGCAAACGCTGGAACTTTTGCTCCACGGTCTATTCTGTTTTATAAATGTAAAACAAATTGACCATGTGACAAAGGAAGGCAATCTTTCCGGAGAGCTGTCCCTTCTCTCTTTATAGAGTTCTTTCTACAGCAGCCAGCTGATACTCCTATTTATAGCCATCTATTTGTATTTCTGATTTATACAGAGGTTGCGGACCAATAGCAGCTGGTTAGTGCAGTATGACTTTTACTCATAGTTACCTTTCTATGTTTTCATCATCTTCCATTGTGATTTCTCTGTAAGTCTTCAGCTTCCTATAAATTGTTGAAGCAATGTCTTTAGCGGCTCGAGACATATGTTTACCTTATAAGAAAAAAAAAACGACATCAAAACACTTTACAAAGGGATGTCGCAATTAATATTTATTCCTACTGAGCCACATGTTTAGTTACAGGGTTTTAGGAATCCCCTTGGGGGTTAGTGGTGTATTATTTATGGTTTATTAAGATCTATATAATATATTGTGATGGCTAACGCAATCTGGAGGTATGCATAAAAGTGGATGACAACACAGTATACAAACTATACATACTGTGGGATAAAAAGAAATATTAGACTTATATAGTTATTGAGGGCCTGATTCAGACTTAAGAATCAGAGGCTTTTTAGGTGTGTAAATTTAAGAAGGGACAAGCAGCGCATGCGTAGTATATTTATGTACGCTATGAAGGACTTAAGAACAGGACGGCTCTGCATTACCTAGATGAAATAGGTTCGTAGTGACTTAAGAATGAAGGGGCATGTTGGGCCAAGATAAGAAGAGTGGGTGGAGACAGGCATTTAAATGGGGAAATCTGGGTGCAGTTAGCCCACTACGTTCCTAATTTATGCACACAACTATAAACTTAAAGCTAAGGTAGCCCCATGGCACTTGTCAGTTGGCCAAGAAGCTGAATAAGAACCTAAGTCATTCTTAAGTGTAAATCAGGTCCTGAGTCTTTACACAAGATAAATGAAACAAGAATCTAAAATGAATAATAAGAATTTCAGAAGGGCCTGGTACAATGCTATAAATTATAGAGAACAAATGCTGTCAAAGTTATTGCAGAAAATCAGTTCTGACCACAAAATGAATGTAAGAGGCTCTTATAGATCAGAGATGCTTAGCCCATATACTGTGTAACCACATGCTTCTCTTTAACACAATGGACCAGATCCAGAGTTTGCAAATAAAAGGAAATCAAGTGGAAATGAACACCTGGGCAAAGCCATATAGAACTGCAGGGGAGGCAAGTGTCATCTGTTGCAAACAACATTAGAGTCAAGAGCCGATGTTTCCTAACTCAAGTCTAAATAACAGTTCAAAACAAAACCGGTCAGTATCTGTGTGCAATAAGCAAAGTATTATCTCTGCATGCAAATAATAAAGTGAACCGACTGCCAAGGCAACACAACATTGTTTTGTCCAGGTGTAAAAAGTGTTAATTGTTTTTTTTTTTTTACAACTCTGGATTTTCTCTAATAGGATTATCAAAAAACCCAACACTGTGTGCCACTTAAAGAAACATCACCTGCCTTGTATTAATTATATGATTACTTAGTCTGTTTAACCCCTTCCTTTGCCATAAACAGTGCTGCCTAACTTTAAAACATCTCTGGCTGGCATACAAGCGATATCATACCTTTACAGCAGACCAGAATGACATGTAATGACGCAGACAGGCTTAGAATTCCCTCAAACTCTCCCAAACAGTCAGACAACTCCTCTAGAAATGAACTGGAAAAAGACATCAAAAATAGTTCACATTCAAGAGAAAACCTTTATAGAATGTTGTATTCAATACACAACCTGTTTGTTTAGATCAACTAAATTCAACAGAATCTATATATCAAATCAGTTGTGTTGCATTTACCCTGTTTGAATGGCTGATAAACTGAACAGTGCTACATTTACTTATGTAATATAAAAATGGAACTAATACTTGACAGTTGTGAGTACATGTTCTGTGCTTGATAGATTCTTAAGCAATATAATAAACACTTAGAGAAAACATAAACGCATCAACGATCAAAGCAATGAGTCAACAGCTACTAAAGTGAATAGTCAGCACAAGACTTGGATAGATCTCATGGCTGTCACAGAATCATACAACCTACTGCAACCAAAGGCAAACACGGTGTAAAGCTATATGTACAAAATGTATTGTCACTAGCAACTTTGTGATGTGGACAATTATTATAAATTATTATAAACACAGAACCAAAACTTACTTCTGAACATTGGGTGTCTTCACAACAATTGACATTAGACATCTTGAGAGTGGCGGCAGATCCAATACTGATGCCGGAGAAGTAATCTCTTTAGGATCTGTACTCTAACAATACAAAATGTACATAACACCATGAAACCACTTTCACCCATCTAGCATAGAATGTAATGATTCATCCCTTCATCTACACTCATCACAATATTGTAGTTGCAGCAATGAAGTGATTCTGATGAAGACTAACATATTGGTCCGGAGTCACAGTTACGTAGTTTTCGTCTTACGTATGTTGTTTTAAGAATTGAGCCACTATGCATGAGTAGCAGCTTATTTATGCTATCTACGTACCATTTCTGTATGTAGATTGTGTAAGACCGTGCTTACGCAATCTACGTACAGAAATGGTACTACGCATGTGTAGTAGCTTAATTCTTAAAACAACGTACGCAAGACGAAAACTAGGTTTGAATCCGGGCCATTATCTCTGATACATGACACTGTAGTGTCTGCAAATACTGTGCTAATAGAGACGTCCTGATGTTTCTACATCTAGAACAATCTGAGTTATTTACAAAATGAGAGTTAAGTAAATAAACAAAAATGTGTGAGCCAAATCCAGAACTCCACCAGTGCTGGGGTCTGAGCTTCACCTGCATCAGCGTTCCTACTGCGGATTTCTGTGCACTCCCAAACTCCGCACGTGCAAGGGAAGACCACGCCCCTCACACATATGGGACTGCCTACGGCAGCCCCCTACCTTAAGATTTATTCATCGGCCCCAAGGAAAATGGAGTCGGTGCACAAATAAGAAGGGCCCATATGGGTTTAAGCAAGCTTTTTCTGTACAATTTACATACCTCCCCCTAGTGTACACACTGTATGCATGGCTTGTCCAGCCATCAGAAAGGCTTCCAGTACAGATATGTGCTAAAGTCTTATAGGAACGCAAGTGCTATCTTCAGTCCTTTAAAACCATGGAGCAGTGCCATTGGAACTATATTGAACAACACTTCCCTTGACAACAGCTCAGAATCAGCCAAAAAAAATTTCCGACAGTCACTGAGGAGAGGAAGAATACCTACTTTGCGCAAAGTGTAGCTCATCTCTACTACCACAGCGGCCAGGAGAGTGGAGAGCACCCCCCGGTGGACCTCGGCGGATGCTGTGTGCCAGCACTGAACTGTCTGCACGAACTGACCAAGAGGGGCTTTTATAGACTGCAGGAGCTACAAATACAACAAACAATAATGTTATAAGGATAACTTTACCAATGTACAATAACAATTATAATAGTCTATAAAGCTCAACGCTACCAGATTTAGAGCAACATTGTAAGATATCCACATTTAGACTTTAATCTGGATCTTTTTAGCAAAGCAAATGAAGTTATGCAAAATACTACACATCTGCTGCAGAACCCTGTGTTCACTGCAAACACTGAGATTGAGTGATTGTAATTAGCAGCAGTAAACACTCCACATAGATGTAAAATCAGGCGCCATAGAGAAATGCTGCTACTGTGTTATTTATACCTGAAGTCCTTCATCCTGCTGTTTCCTCAGCCTTCGAGCTGTCGTCTCTAATGTTCTGTGGAAGATTGTCTGAATGCCATCAAGGTGCTTATCCAAGTCTGAGTTGCAACTGCTCATCTTCTGAGTCAAACATACATCGGTGATCTCCTTCAGCAGAGAGATCAGCATTGGCAGACAGTCATAGCACTTCTCTGTAAGGGGCACAACCATTAGCCACACTGTTATTTGAAATTTAGCTTTATCTATAATGATGAACTAAGCAAAAACTTTAAAAACAATGGGCTGGATCCAGACTTAAGTGCTTGAAATTATTTACTCCTGGGCTAAACCATGTTGATTGCAGGGGAAGTCAAGTTAATTGTATTCTTTGCATGCAGGGATATATCTTTCAATTGCTTACTGCACACAGATACTGACCAGCTTTACTATCACACTGTTATTTAGACTTGGGATAGGAAACCACCTCTCAACTCTAATACCATTTGCAACAGATGAAATATGACTCCCCTGCAATCAACATGGTTTAGCCCAGGAGTAACTCATTTCAAGCACTTACTTAAGTCTGGATCCAGCCCATGGTTCCAAAACAGTTTCACATTATTGTTGATATGATAGAAATAAACCATTGTAGAGTAACTCTTATTGTCAGAAGTAACAATGTGTGAATACACAGCAGTAATTGATACACAAAGCACAGCAGGTATAAAAAAGGCTCCCTTTTCTGAAGAAAAAAAACAAACCAAAAAAATGGACCCTTAGTATGGTGCCTGCCCATCTCACAGCAGTACTTCGCCCCTAATTAGGAGTTTAACTATCCCTTCATATGCTACGTGCCCAAATCAATCTACAAGTAAAAATCATATAGCAATGCAGACACCACCTCGGTTCCCTTTACCCGACCGGCTCGCGTTTCGCAATGGCTTTCTCAGAGGTATCTTTGATTATTTTTTAAACACAGATTCAGTATATTAATCTAATCATTACGGAGAATGCCGTTTATTATACTGCAATTTAGGGTGTGCACCATAATTGTTTGTCTCTGTTGTCTCTTTTCAACAGTACGTCTATATAACAAATAATCCTAATATAAGCATAAAACATGTATCAGTTACTCAAACTATATCAAACACAAAACAGATTTGTCTCTAGCAGATTTGGAAATAGGGGTCGTTTGCCACAGTTAAGTAAGAAAGAAACTTGTAACATTGTTGAGAGTCTGAAGTCTTTAGGTGCAGATCCTCCACGCACTCTTTCAGAACACACAGGTGGAAGACCTGGGTCTAATCAGTTAGTTACAGCTATGGAGGAGGCCACAAACAGCTGCTTTGTAGTGAGCGGCCAATGACACCTTAATGGCTGGTAACCAGAGAGGGAACTGTGTGTAGTTAGTTGCAGGGACCTGGGACTGTATATATTGCTATTTATTTTTTTTGTAAGCTGTTCTTTACCATTTGCATACACATTATCCTGACAATAAAGAACAGCAATGCAGTTCAGCAACCCTGTGTGAGCAGCATGTTAATAGTGCTTATATAACACAGGGATAATGATTTCTATACAAAGCAACCTTTCCAATACGCTTGGCTACTGCACTAGTGTTACAAAGATTATCACAGTGCTCAAAACATTTCCAAGCGTTATGTAAGCCACTTACCGGTTCCTATTACCGCAGTGATAAACTGCAGAATCTGTGCTTGAAAGTCTGAGTCACCAAGGCCAACCATTACCACATCTTTACAAACGGTAAGATAGGTCTTCAAGAGAAGGCAATAAAACGTTATTAATACATTATGCAAAACCAGGACAGCGGATTTCATTCAGAGTGGAGATCATTAAGCTTCAGAATAAAATAATGATGAAAAATAAACGAAACAGCTTTTGTGAATAAAAAAAAAAGAAAATCTGTTGGAAGCGGAAGGCGAGTTGAGCTGTTTTTAATGTAAATGTGCTAAATGACTGATACATAATTATAGACAGACTGAGCTTGGTTTCTTAATAACATATTTCATTTTCTAAAGCAAACATGACATAGGATATGGATGTGTATTGTCCTCTTTAATTAGTTGTTTTATAGTCACCCAAAACTCATTATAAGGAACCCAATTTATGGTGTATAGTATAATTTATTTGCATTTTCTGATCAAGACTGAGGAAAAATAATAATAAAAAAAAGTGGCACACAGGCAATACCCAAAGAAATTAAATACTATTAGTTGTACTACAGTGTAAAAACCATCTGCCATTGGGACTTGCTTTAAGAAACGTTCAACATGTTTATCATTAAACCTTCCTATCATTTGTCAAAGCTGCATTAGAACTATGCACTGCACTTGGTACAATTCACACATTTTACATTATCTCCATTGTAACACATTGCAACACAGATAGATGGGAGATAGAGAGATCTTACCTTTAAGATTTCTTGAGCTAGATGAATCTGCTGCTCTGATAGAACTTCATTACTTGCTAGAAATGCAAGAACTTGGCTTTCAATCCATCCCCTTGTGTCTTCCAGAATAGACAAATATGTTCTGCCTTCTGAGCTAAACTACAGAATGAAAACCAAAACATGTAGCAATATATTTACATAACCAAAAGCAAGACTCGATTGTTATTAACAGACTGATCAACAGCAGTTTAAAAGCTATTCCAGATTTCCAAACAAGATACTGCATGTGAAAGAAAATGCCCCAGCAACACTGCTGTTACCCAGTAATAGACTATACCATTCTATCTGTAACATCCACACAGGATAGAGAATGTCCAGCAACACACTATACCATTCTATCTGTAACATACACACAGGATAGAGAATGTCCAGCAACACTGCCATTACCAGTAACACACTATACCATTCTATCTGTAACATGCACACAGGATAGAGAATGTCCCATCAACACTGCCATTACCAGTAACACACTATACCATTCTATCTGTAACATACACACAGGATAGAGAATGTCCAGCAACACTGCCATTACCCAGTAACACACTATACCATTCTATCTGTAGATGAAAATGCAGAAACGTCCATTACACATTTACAAATATATGATAAGCAAACCGTCAAGACCTTTCTGCTCATGGTGGTCCTAACTCTAACAATGAGAGTTCCATTGTTGTTTTTGTTTTAAAGCCCAGGATATTGCCCAGTGTAAATGGTGAAGAGCAGATACACACAGCAATAAGGGCGGTGAGGTGATAGTATAAGAGGAACAAATTTGAGCGAAACCATGATGAATTGCAGGGGTGGCAAATTTAATCAATTCTGTAATAATTCCTCTTCCAAGTCCAAATAACACTATAAATGTAAAGCTGGTCAGTATCCGAGTGTAACTAAAGCATTCTCCATGCATGCAAAGGATGCATTTAATTTGACTCCCCCTGAAATTCACCTTGGTTTTGGCCAGGTGTAACTTACCACCGGTTTTCCTCTTACACCCCAAAGACTGGATTATATTCAGATACAAAAGGTTTTTATTTATGTGTACAGAAGGTAAGAAGGGGAAAACTGAGGTCAAAGTAAGTTGGAATGTTAATAACTCCAGGATATTAGGTTAGGAGGCCTGAAGAGCACATTTAAATTCACACTTTACACACAATTTCACTGGTCGTGCTAAGCTGAAAGAAATGCTTATTTGTGTTCAATAATGCGGGTATAATGTCTGCGCATTGTTACAGGAAAAGTACCTTGTTCTGGAGGTGGATACTGAGCCTGCAACGCAGACTAAAGGCCCTGAGAGCCGTTTCCTGGCTGATTTTCTGTGCTGCATCTTCAGGTTGCTTCAAATACGATGTAAGGACCTCCTACAGAGACAACCGTTTTAAACAGGTATATGATAATTAACGGCTATGTCTGTTAAACAGCTAGATCAGTGGCAACCAACATAGAAGGCTCTGTCATCATTTCAGGCAAACGTATAAGGTCAATAATAGACTAATTCATATTACTAAAATGAGACAAATAGCAAGCAGCAACAAGGAATAAAAGATAGGTTAGCTCCAAACAAACTTTATATAACACTAGTTAACAAGCAACAGTTTCTTAAATGAAGTTGCTCTTGCCTTTCTAATGACTGGTGTCTGAATATTTTTACAATGAAATTGTAACAGTTTTGGGGAATTTATGTTGTTGATCAGGGCCACCTTCATCAGTGGAAGAGTCCTGGGACAAAGCCCCATTGGGCTAAATACAGAGCTGCAGAATTCTACCAATATATTTAAGAAGGCAGCCGCGGCTCTGTAAATGAAGCTAGTGGGGCCTGGTTCAAACACACTAAGGGTGATACTGTATAAAATATCCATCAATAAGAACCAATATAACAGCACTATTCCACTGTAAACGGATCTCCAATCAGTGGATCCCGATTGTGGAAATATTTAGGAGCTAAACTGATTTCTGAAAAAGGTGATATTTTACTCTGTAAAATACTGTAACCGTGTACATTTAAATTTAAATAGTGTACTTTGATTAACATGCCCCCCCCTCTCTTTTCAGGTAAACTAGCTTCATTGCTGTGAGTGTATGTAGGTTACGTTTCATAGTATTTAAGGACTGTAACGTAAAGCTGGGCACACACTTTATGCCAGGGAAATTGTGAGGAGTGTACACACATCGCATTATAATTGGCCCATGCTGTGCCATCCTATTAGGATATGCAGTGTCGCCAAGACCACTGGTTTTTTGTTCCATTATGTCACCACTTCGACAAATCCCTCCAGTATAATACTATAAAATTATTGGGCCAATCACCCTGATAATTATAGTGTGTACCCGTGTTAACCCTCATCATTGCCTCTTTCACAAAACGATTTAAATGTAGTCTGACCTGATAAGTGTTCTTTGGGAACCTGTGCTGTAGACATGAGATCTACCACTGCTTTATTTTTCTCTGCTGAGCGACCTGTCTGCTTCTCAACTTTCCTGAAGTTATATTTCAGTTCCTAACTTATTGCCTCTTGTATTGTACTAAGTTTGTTATTGCCTAATAAGACTTAAATTAAAACTTATGTAAAAGATAGAGGGTTATGGGGAATGGAAGAATAGTATGGGAGCTTCTGAGAAAGCGCTTGAATGAATGGCTACACATAAACATGAGAGCTTACCTTTACAAGTCCCAGGAGTTTCAAAAGATTATTCAGTTTCTTAGTCGGTGCAGAGAACAGGTAATCCCGATTCATGTTGTGGGTCAGAATATACTCCATATAATTAAGAGCTAGGTCAGGCTTACACTCCATTGCATCCTGAATACGCACTTGACGTACACTAGCCTTTTGAGTCTATAAGAGAAAATGAAATATCTGTATTAGAAAACAAGAAAATGAACCCAACATAGGAGCCTCAGTTGGGCAGAACACATAAACCACCATGACATTACAGGCCTTCAGCAGGCATAGAGGGGGTTAACAGTCACCTTTTTCTCTGGGAAAGACTCGGACAGCCAGTCTATTATGAGCTCCAGTATGTGGCCCACTTGCCCCCAGCGACACAAGCAGTCAATAAGCGTGGAGTATTTGTTTTCTTCATCTGCACTGGTCAAGTGCCTCAGCTTGGACAACACCGAGCAGCTAGAAGACAATGAATGAAGAATGTGAAAATGAAGTGAAATCTAAACACAACACTACAAATCAGATCTGCGTATACTACATACCTGAATGTTGGCACAGAGGACGGAGGCAGAAAGGAAGCTAAGATTACTAAAGGTACTGTGCAGCGTTCATCCTATGGGTAAGAATAAAAAAAAAAAATTATATATATTTATATCTATCTACCTATCTATCTTTCTATCTATCTTATCAATAAACAACTTTAGTTCACCGTTCTGAGCGAAGATAAAAACCAGACACGTAGTTTCCATTTATAAACTGGTTCCTGACAAAACAATGCCATATACAATTACATGTAAAAGGTGAAGCACACATTGTGACTGTAATTTAAAGCAAAAGGAGCCAGGTTAAGAGTTACCTTTAAAAAGGAACATTTTTGCATCCATAAAAAGGGAAAATATAGCGATTTTTGGGAAAATTTGTAGTAATACTGATGTATAAAAGATATTGTTAGAAAAAATAAGTATTCCAATATATAAAGCTATTTTTTGAATACTAAGTATTCCAATATATAAAGCTATTTTTTTGAATACTAAGAAGTGGGTAATCTAGTAAGTGGGTCCAAATCTTTCTCCTTGCTTGACGTGTTTCGTCCCTGCTACTGGGGACTTTCTCAAAAGCAGCTATGGCTGCTTTTGAGAAAGTCCCCAGTAGCAGGGACGAAACGCGTCAAGCAAGGAGAAAGATTTGGACCCACTTACAAGATTACCCACTTCTTAGTATTCAAAAAATATCGGAGCCTTATTCCACACAACCGCAAGTCATCTATTTCATTAGACAGAAACCGGAACCAAAAATCAGCAGTGGAAGCGGTTGCAGCACGAGCCCAATCTCCCTGTGCACCGGCGGGATCTCTGACCAAGGTCCACACCGAACGGAGGAGACCAAGGACTTAACAGCTATTCCTGTTTACAGCGGTATGTGCCATTTTCGAGTGACTGTCTATTATATCTACCAACGGCGGTGTGTGCATCATCTGAGCACTCATTTGTATACTAACGTTGCATAGACTTACTATTACTACCCTTGGGTTGGCCACCCAGGGAGGAACGCTATTTCAAACTATCTTTTGTCTGTAACTGTTTCAGTGGAAGTATCGACGGACTTTTTGCTACATATTACAAGTTATTAAGAGTGGGGTCCGATCTTGAGATAAATTGTGTCTGAATTTTAGTATCAATATTTAATCCAATTCTAATTAATTGTTTGTCAGCAATAAAAATTATATGTTACCAATATCAATGCCGTTCTCTGTAGATTATTGAAGCCCACATTTAGCTTCAGCAATTGAACTTTATATATTGGAATACTTATTTTTTCCAACAATATCTTTTATACATCAGTATTACTACTAATTTTTCCAAAAAGCACTGTATTTTCCCTTTTTAGTTCTTTTCCTTAGTTTTTAAGGTTGTCGGTGGTGACACAACACCCCATACAGCTGCTGTAACTTTAAATTTATACCTAGCGCCATTTATATCTTAAATTGATTTTTGCATCCATACCTTAAACATTCTGAAATAATCTGGCAGCACAGAAGCAAATTTGCTGATAGTGTACTTTTTGGCCTCATCATTCGTATCTAGAGCTTTTCTAATACTTCTCCACAAAATGACTACTATTTCTAGCAAACTAGCCATAGATGCAGAATCTTCTGTAGAAAGCACATTCTCCAGCACCTACAATCAAAGGAACAAAATTTACATTTATAATGCAATCCCTAGTGCCAATAAAGACAGGTTTATAGTGTCACCCACCTAAACATACAGAAATGTTTAAGCGAGATTTGAATAATAATCTGAGACAATCAGTGGACAATAATATCCTTAGAATGTCTCATGACTCAGTCCTCTTTATTTATTATTATTAATGCAATTGGAAATCTATAAGTTTTTATACCAAATCATCATCCCCAAAAAATTCTCTAAAACAAAGCATTATAAAGTTAAATAAATACTATTCCAAAAAAAAGAAAAAAAAACAACAAAAAATACAACAAAGAAAACTTCCAAGCACACAGGCTTCTATATGAGGGGCCCAAGAAGGGAGGAGTACTGCCCTAGATTCAGTGACCACCTACTATACCCTAAAAAAAAAGTGCTACTCTATGAGCTGAGCTGAGTTAAAATCAGCATAAAAAGCACTGTGAGGTATCACGGTTAATTGAATCGAGCCCTATCATTGATTGCAGAGACTACATAGCAACCGACTGAAATCAAACGCACACTCTTGTTACTCTTCTTTT
>WWET01001268.1:391213-412257 GCA_011038615.1 Limnodynastes dumerilii
GAAGTTAGGGTAGCCTTCAGCCGGCGTAAGGAAGGGGCCATACGCCCGCACAGGGGGAGTGTCGGGGTAAGTGAACGCCGATACGCTGTGCTTTAGTAAGCACAGCGCATCGGCGTAGCTCTGGATCAGGCCTCTCCCATACTCCATACTCTCCCTTCTCCTTCTCCAGAAGAGATAAGGGGCAGGCTTCTTTAGTTCCAGGACAGGTGGTTGCCTTCCACCAATGAATGTTGGGATCAGGGGGTCATGTCCAGGTTTATAGACTTCTGAGAACCTTCCCCTCGCAGGTTTCTTCTTTCCCCTCCAGCAGCGGCTTTCAGAACCAAGGGCCAGATCCAGACTTAAGTTCCCTGTAAGTACGATCGTGTAGCTTAGTTACGCTATCGTAAGTATAATGCATTCCACCGGGCACTCCTCTTGGACGCACATAATTCAGCTAATTAACGAGTCCCAAACCCTACCTTAACTTTTCCATGCGTAACAGCGTCCGTACGTGTCGGCTTGTCGCACGTACCTGCCTAACTCAGTCTATACTGTACAATTTAAATGCCTTCCTCCACCTACATTGTGTATTTTCTGCTAACGTAGGGATGATACATCTCTTCGTACGTAGTTACGCACCTGTTACGTACGAAGAGAGTTATGAGTCGTAACATGCGCAGAACATACAAACAGCCAAATTTACGCATGCAGAATGCGAAACTTCGCTGTCATAATCAGGTCTGGATGTGCCCCCAAATTATTAAAATTTGTTTCTCATTTTAAAGTCAGACGGCTCCTTATGTCTTGTTTTAAATGTAAAAGAGCTGAACTCCTGCTTTTGGATCCCAAGATTCCGGGTGGAATCCCTCTGGTCATTGCAGCAATGGAAAAAGAAGAATTCTTAGCCTCCATAGATTTAAAGGATGTGTACCTTCAGGTACCAATTTGGAAGGTCACCAGTCCGAACTGCAGGATGTGGGCCTTTTTTGAAAGCACTATTTTCTCCCAGCCATTTTGCAACAGATTGTTTCTGTCTTGCCGAGAACTCTTATCTTCAGTGAACCTCAGTAGAGTAGAAGAATCTTCCAGAAAATCTGGCTGCGGTTAGATCTCTGAAAATTTATCTGGATAGAACATCTTGACTTCGAAGAGACTCTCTCCTTGTCTTGTATGATGCTCAGAAGAAGGGGTGGCCAGCGAACGGATTTACAACATGCCAATTTATCCAAAGGTCATGTCACCCTATGGTCGCTTTCTCCCTTGCTCACCCACTCAAACTACTGGGACAGAAATGTGATGCTGACTGTCCCTGTAGTAATAGTGGGCGAAAGATCAATGGCGCAAGGGGAGCTTCCCTGTAGATAAACAGCAAGTGGATGCTCCCTCTGCGTCACCAGCAGCCACAGCGCGCCACGGAGGAGACACAGGAAGGAAGAGAAGACTTTGCGCCAATAAGTAAACATGTTTTTTTTATTGTATATTAATGTATATATTCTTTTTGGGGGTGTGGGGATGGGCTCCTACATAAGGTTTTGGGCTGATGATTAAATTCTACTAAAAGTCAAGACCATTTTTGAAATGAGTTACTCCTGGGCTAAACCATGTTGATTTCAGGGGGAGTCATATTTCATCTGTTGCAAACAGTATTAGAGTTGAGAGGTGATGTTTCCTATCCCAAGTCTAAATAACAGTGTGATAGTAAAGCTGGTCAGTATCTGTGTGCAGTAAGCAATTCAAAGATATATCGCTGCATGCAAAGAATACAATTAACTTGATCTCCCCTGAAATTAACATGGTTTAGCCCAGGAGTAACTAATTTCAAGCACTTAAGTCGGGATCCAGCCCTTCCTACATAAATGTAGTGAAATGCATTTTCATCTCCTTACACCCTTTTACACCACTATATTTCGGAGAATGCCACTAAGGAAAAATGCTTGTCATTTTATTTGTAGAATGACTGTGCTGTCCATGGATTTGCATATAAATTTGTATCAGTGGCAGCGATCCAAAATGTTACTCCTCTTAAGTGAAGCTATGCATATTAATAAGCTTGTTGCTGAATGTATGTGCAATAAAATTACTCCACTAAACCAGTTTCGGACTCCTCTTTGATGCACAGTGGACTAAGTAAATGCAAAATTAATGACATGTTGAATATAATGCATTTTGGGGCTGATGCAGAGCTACAGCCGCTGGATGCGTAAGAACAGCATTTCCTTAGGATCTGGCGTTCTTAACTGAATCAGCCCCTTTGTGTCTGAGAAGAAATTCCATACCCTCCAACATTTTTTACTGAAAAATCGGTACACCTGGGGGTGTGTCCATGAAGGGGGGTGGCTTGTCCAGAGAAGGGGCGGGGCTTTAGTCTCTTTATTTTAAACCTTTTTATATGAGCTTAGTATCAAAATCTTCATGTCACTGGTTCCCCTCAATATTCCCACTGTCTCTCCTGCCCGCAAGTATCCAAAATCATCATGTCACTGGGCCCCCTCAATATCCCCAATGTCTTTCCAGCCTCCTAATTATTTAAAAAAATAAATAAGAATTAAGAAAGAAAGAAAAAAAATTCTTTAGTGTAGAGAATACTTACCTGCCGCGTGCTCTTGCAGAGTAGAACTCCTCACACTGGAGCTGACGTCATCCCATCAGACAGACCAGACCGCAGAGGATCCTAGCGCCTGACACTTTCTGTTTAGACCGTAGCGGAGCAGCGGCTCCGCTGCGGTCTAAACAGAAAGACAGTGCCAGGCGCTAAACAGACCGCAGAGGATCCTAGGTAAGTATGAAGTCGTTTTCTGGCTGACCACCAACTGTGCCATTATCGATACAAGTCGGTAGTCTCTTCTGCCGGTACAGACCGTTAAAAAATGGTACTGTACCGGCTAAATCGGTACAGTTGGAGGGTATGAAATTCAAGTCAGTTAACTGAAATATTTTCCTTCCATCTATAAGTGTAGTGGCACTAAAAATGCGTTTGTCATACACTGTTCATGTGGATGAGTATTATAACTGGTCAATATAAGTATATAAGTGTAGCAGTGAATATTCTAGATATTTTAAACGTACCGATAACAGCATCGATGGAGCAGAAATAATTGTCATGAAATGTAGAGAAAGAAAAGTCATTAACTATAGCATCAAAATGTCACATGAAGAAATCACAGCCAAATGGTGTTCAGAAGTATAAAAGAAAAAACACTTAGGATCAAAGCAGCAGTAAAGACCGGGGCGTCTGCAGCTGTCCGCTCTGTTCCAACATGGGAACTGCCTGGGCATACAATGAATGGATGGAATGCATATTGCTCTCCACATCTGCGCCAGATTTACAAAGCTGCAGGTTTGGAAAAGTGGAGACCAATCAGATTCTAGATCTCATTTAACTATTGTATACTAGAGAATTTCAGCTGGAATGTGATTGGCACAGGGAAGTAGTATTAGATTATGAGAGCATGTCCTGAGGGTAGTAGTCTTAGTGGAAACATAACTAATAAGTTTCCCTGTTCCCAAAAGCTACAGGATGCGAAGGGTAAAATATGAGGGTTAGGCTGCAGAGCATAGAGGGTTAGGATAAGGCTGCAGGGCATGGACGGTTAGGGTTAGGATGAGGGAAATGGAGGCTTAGGTTTAGGAAAGGGTTAAGGGTAGAGTTACCCTATCAGTGGATGACTCTTCATTACTCCAGGAGTGGCATCACCTCTGCTTTCTACAATGGAGACTGCCGGCAGACTACATTCGGCTGCTGCACAATAGTCTTTCACAAAACACACCTGCTTGTAATATGCAATATGTAACTGACATTTTTCTTATGAAAACTTACCTGGAACAACCTTTTAAATAACTGTCATTATTCTTAGTGGTACATACGTTATTGCACAGTAAAGTTTTGCCTGTCATTTCCTGCTTTAATTAACTTCGGTATATGAAAAGATGACGTTTGCCATCTAGTGGGTAATATTTATATTACGTTGATGAAGAAATACTTCTGAGAATGTTACTATAATATGGAGCAAGCATCTGCACACATCTCAGTGGAAAATGCATTAAAGTGAAAAATGACATTTTGTATACAGAAAAATAAATTCCATCTGCACCCATACATCATAAACAAGGATGGGAATGATGAGTGGTTTCAGTCCCACTAAACCATAAATGTATGAATAAAAGCAATACACTACTGTTAGAAATGATTGTTGATGGTGCATTCAGGCTTTATCTTGACCTTGGTTCACACAGATGACAGATGATTCTAAACTATTGTTTTTTTCTATCCATAACATTTGTTGGGGGATTATTTTTACCATTCATTTATTAACAGACCCTCAAAGTTGTCTATAATATCTGTAACACAAATATACACGAATACACAATTAGATTAATTATGTTGAAAAGGCTGCAGCCTAATGACTCCCAGATCCAACAATTAAGCTGCAGTAAAAACAATGGGCCGGATCCAGAACTACGTCCCTCTTCCATAGAAGGACGTAGTTCAATAAACAGTAGCTACTGCGCATGCGTAGTAGCTATTGTACGCAATCTGCGTATCGTTTCGATACGTAGATTGCGTATATGCAGTCTTTTAGACCGCATATACGCAATCTACGTATCCAAACAATACGCAGATTACCTACAATAGCTACAACGCATGCGCAGACGGACGTAGTTCTGGATCCGGCCCAATGTGGTGGTTTTTGGGCCAGATACAGACTCCTTGACAGCAGTATAAGAATATTGGACTGGATTCACAGATCCAGTGTGAGTTAGGTGTGGACAGACCCGCACCTAAAAAGCGACCGCTTCTTAGGTGTGAATCCGGGCCATAAATCTGACAAAATTATGAAGTATAGTAAAAACATCAATTTAATGTAGACAATAGAAAAAAAAAAACAATACATCAAAAAGTGGCCACCATGAAATATTATATGAAAAGATAGCAAATAATAATGGACAGCAAGTAAAGAGAGCTACAACTTCTATTCATTTCAAATGATTAGAATAGATAGACAATGGGTTCATGCAAGTAGGCTCCGTGTTAGTGAGGGGCGAGAGACCATTCAAAAGTATAGTCCAATGGGATAGGGGTTAAAAAGTGCTTGCTGGTGGTAGATAAAGCAGTGTGTGTTATTCTAGCGGAGTAGGCCTCCAAATCGCGGTAATTACTCTATAGCTGTGGGACACGCATCTGCCTGGAGGCCTCAACTTTGCATTTTCACATCCAGAAGCCTCTTATATCCCACTTGCAGCACGAGCCCCTACTGATCCTGCACACAGGGCAGATCCAAACCTGATAACAACAGGTCATTTACGCACGCAAGGTGCATAAGTGGCACGACTTGACTGGAGGGCGCATGTGCCACATGTTACGCTAAGGTTACGATAGTTTCCTAGGAAAGGGGCTTTGCTTCCCCACCACCCGCTAAAGTGGGCGAGGGGAAGCATGCTAAGTGTACAGTGTGGGAGACCCCCCCGCTGATTTGCACAATTGATTTTACGCTGCCATAAAGCCCGCACGAGAGAGGGGAGTGACAGGGGGCGTGCACTCCCCTCTCAGACGGACAGACCCCTGCACGTATGGAAAGTGTGCGGGGGTCTGGATCCAGTTCACAGATTGCAGCACTTCTGCGCCACATCCGAAACATTTTTGCTATATCCCCGAAGAGCCCCAATGGGGTGAAATGCGTAGGTGCATTCAGAAGACCTCTACCTCCACTTTGCAAGACCACTCCGCTACTCATTGGAACTGCAAGGACCCGTCTCTCTCGTAAGTGCAGCAGTGCCGACTGCCAGGAATGGTACCTAGACGGAGGAACAGCGGTAAGCCTTGGGAGGATCTGTGGCCACAGAACGGCACAGTTGATCTCCCCGCAGTCCAACAGAGTGTTTTGTACAGGACAGACACTACACTGCTACTGTGACTGCACACTATACCCGCATTCACATTAACATTGTGCCAACTAGTATCACCTACTCCCGTAGAATAACACGCGCTGGCTTATCTACCACCAGCAAGCACTTTTCAACCCCTATCCCATTGGACTATACTTTTGAACAGTCTCTCCACCCTCACTAACACAGAGCCTACCTGCATTTACCCATTGTCTATCTATTCTATCCCAGGGTTGCCGACTTTTGCCAGCTAGAGATGCATGCAGGGGGTGGGACTTAATGACGCAATTTATGCAAATCACATTGTTAAGCCCCGTCCCTTGACAAATTCTTACCTGTTTTAAGCAGTAATAGGGATATTGGCGGGGCTTGATGGCGCAAATTGCATAATCAAGTCCCTCCCTGGCCCTAGCAACACTAGTATACTAGTGTTGCTAGGCAGGGGGGCATGAAACCACGGGCCTCGTCACTTGAGGAAGATTTGTAGGCTCTACCGGGATACTGGGAGAACTGGCAGAATTTCGGGAGTCTCACAGAACATTCCGGGAGAGTCGGCAACCGTGTTCTATCCTTTTGAAACTAATAGAACTTGTTGCTCTCTTTACTTGCTGACCATTATTAATTGAAATCTTTTCATATATTTCATGGTGGCCACCTTTTATCTGATGTCTATATTAAATTGATGTTTTTACTATACATCATTATTTTGTCAGATTCATATACTAATATTGCTGTCAAGGACTCGTGTCACGGGCACATCTCTATTATATTTTCCTAATTGGGAAGCAAACCATACCTATATTTTACACCCAAGTAGGCAGCAGACAGATTACAGACTCCTTACATTCCACATGCCCCCCCACCTTCAGCGCAGGATAATACCCTTGCATTAATTATGATTTTTCCCTGCATGTGTGGCTCCACCGTTGGTCGGTTCACAATGCATATACAAATCACATTAATGGGTAATCACTGCAAATGAGTGTACATTCTAAACACTAAAAATCACAACCTGTAATTGTTCCTTCTGGGGAGTGAATCCAGACCTTTAAAATAAAAGGAAAACAGATAGAACTTTACACCTGGATACAATCATGCAGAACTGAGAGGAGGCAAATTTCATTTGTTGGTAACAGTATTAGAGTTGAGAGGTGATGTTTTCTAGCTCAAGTCTAAATAACAGTTTAAAAGTAAAGGTGTTCAGTATCTGTGTGCAATAAGCAAAAGCAAAGCATAACCTGTATTTGTCTGCCGCTGATGGGTTTTCTTAGGTGTAGGTTTCCACCTGTTTACCTCTTATACCGCTTTCAGATCGCCGCCCTGGCAATATCCCGGGTTCACAGACCCGGGATATTGCCGGGGCAGCGGAGAATCCCAGGGTCACAGCCCCCGTTTCACACTGCAGGGCAGAGCCGGGAAATTCGGAGACCAGGGTCTGCCCTGTCGTCAAAGCAATACGTAATTTGTTTACCGTTGCTCTGGCAACACTTGTTGCCAGAGCAATAGTAAAAAAAATTGTACTAATCAAGTGCGTTAGGTGCTACCAGGGTTGAAAAACCCAGGTAGCACCTTTCACACTGCACCCCTACCCGTGTTGGACCCTGGAATGACCCTTCTTTTCTCCCGGGTTGAATTCCCGGGTCTTCTGACACAGGTCCACCGGAAGTGCACCTTTCACATCTCCATAAAAGACCCGGGTTTTTGGCGAAAATCCCGGGTATTTCATGGCGATGTGAAAGGGGTATTAGAAACAGTGAATGTGTCAGAAGTTGACTTGAGTAAAGATAATGGGCTGGATCCAGACTTCTGATTTTGATGCTAACGGACACCCGAGAAAAGGATTTGTAGTAAATGGAAGCCTGGATTGTATGTATTAAGTGGAACGTCTATACGGTAAATTAACAATAGCACAAATGTATATGGGGCATAAAAACAACCTGATGTCAGAAACAGTTAGTAGCGCTAATTTGTCTGAGGCTTTCAGTAAAATAGTTTGATCTGTATAAAAAGTAGAACATGAGCTATGTAACTCATGCACCATTGTAGGCCATTGTTGACTTAAAAAAATACACACATATATATATATAAATATATATATATATATATATATATACTTTATAAAACATAGAAATCTAACATCAAATATCTAGAAAATGACAGCTAGATTCTTATAAGTTGCTATGGGCAACATCTCCACCTTCCTTTTTAAGAAACTCCACTTAATATACTGTAGGTCAAGCTTAAAGCTTTATTAGACATTTTAATGACGATCAATCATACAAAATGGGGGCTTCCAGGATTTTTTTTACATTTGTTTATATAAAAAGTAACAGGATCTTTTTGTGTTAACAGACAATTGCTGTGTGTTTGCGTCTGCTTTCTGTGGATGCATATTGCCCAAAAAAGTGTCATCTATGGTATGACCCCTCTCTGCACCTAAGAGATTCTGTTCAAACTTACAGAATGCAGACACCATGACTGACCCAGAGTTAATAAAATCAGGCACAGAGATATTTAAGGTAGGGTCCATGGCAGGAAAACCACCTGGGCGAGTGTCCACAATCCTGCATATGAAATGGTGAAATTCAGTACGTTACCCTCTGCAACAGAATATGCCCCTATGGTTTGGATCTGGTTCAACTTGTAAAAGGGAGCCAGCAGAAAGCTGGATAAGGAGTTTTTCCCCTTATACGTCCCTGTCGACAAGTTTTCTGCTTATGCACTGTATTGGCCCCACAGCAGGCAGCTCAACCTGTTCCAAAGCTTCGGACCTTCCCTTTCCAAGCCAGCAGAGGACTGCGGCAGTGTGATCATCTGCTGCTGGGGTTCTGAGTGCTTAGCGCTGTCTCTCCTTCTTCCTGGGACTGTGAGCATGCGAGGAGGAGCAACAGCACTTACTTGTGAAGGAAAGGGTGGGCAAACAAGAAAGCGCTAAAGGGGCACTCCCACAGTGTGTCTCCATGGAGTATAAAAGGTATAGGAGTGAAGATGTGTTAAAACTTCTTTTGTAAGAGACAAATTTCAAATAAGAAAAAAAGAAAAGATGTGAATTAAAAAAATTATAACATTTCCAAAATACTGACTTCCGTGTTTCTTAATACACAAGATAGTGATCAAAATAAAACATATATATCAAAGTCAATGCTCCAACAAGTGTTTCTCTCTGTGGATCCAAAAAAGGCTCATACGCACATAGGGTCGGCAACTATTTTACGCAATCTACGTTTCGTTACGTAGATTGCGTATATGCGGTCTTTAATGACCGCATAAACGCAATCTACATAAGTAAACGATACGTAAATTGCTAAAAAAAAAAGTTACTACGCATGCGTAGTAGCTAGTATCGGGAAATTAAGGACGTATGTGGAACAAGTATAGGGTTGTGAATCCAGCCCATAGTCAGTATTCCAATAAACTTTCTTCTCTTTATTAGATCAATCTTTCAAAACCCCTTTTCTAAGGGTTTAATATAAAGTACCAGAGTCAACGCCAGAGTCTTTATATCTGTGAAGCATATTCAGTATTTCCGCAAGGACTGATAATAATCTCTGTATTTCAATTTCTATGGTTATATTTCTTTTTTCTTCTGTTCCCACAGAATCCAGGGAAATAGTGTATATAAGAAGGACGCAGAAGAAAGAGAACAACACTCGTAGTGCAATAAATAACATACAAACACTATTTCTTGAAAGGTTTATATTTTGCACTGATTTTTCATGTAGTTTGTACAAATCATGTTCCATTTTTATTCCAAAATTTCAGTAAAATAAATGATAAATGTTTAAAATCCAATAAAAAGGCTCTTTGCATAGTATGCATATTAAATAGCAAAAAATCCCCGTGGTGGGTCAGTATTGCCGTAATAGATGGTAAAGTCAGTCCAGGCCGGATAGTAAACATAGAGGTTAATACTTTACCTTTTGGACCAGGGAGAGAGTGCTGGAGCAACAACCACCTACTCCCATGCGTTTCCACTATAATAGACAGTCTTTTACCTTTTTTGCTAATATACTGCTCAAAAAAATAAAGGGAACACTAAAATAACGCATCCTAGATTTGAATTAATGAAATATTCTTAATACTTTGTTCTTTACATAGTTGAATGTGCTGACAACAAAGTCACACAAAAATTATCAATGGAAATCAAATGTATTAACCCATGGAGGTCTGGATTTGGAGTCACACTTAAAATTAAAGTGGAAAAACACACTACAGGCTGATCCAACTTTGATGTAAGGTCCTTAAAACAAGTCAAAATGAGGTAGTAGTGTGTGTGTGGCCTCCATGTGCCTGTATGACCTCCCTACAGCGCCTGGGAATGCTCCTGCTGAGGTGGCGGATGGTCTCCTGAGGGATCTCCTCCCAGACCTAAACTAAAGCATCCGCCAACTTATGGACAGTCTGTGGTGCAAGATGGCGTTGGTGGATGGAGCGAGACATGATGTCCCAGATGTGCTCAATGGGATTCAGGTCTGGGGAACGGGCGGGCCAGTCCATAGCATCAATGCCTTCGTCTTGCAGGAACTGCTGACACACTCCAGCCACATGGGATCTAGCATTGTCTTGCATTAGGAGGAACCCAGGGCCAACCACACCAGCATATGGTCTCACAAGGGGTCTGAGGATCTCATCTCAGTAACTAATGGCAGACAGGCTACCTCTGGCGAGCACATGAAGGGCTGTGCAGCCCCCCAAAGAAATGCCACCCCACACCATTACTGACCCACTGCCAAACTGGTCATGCTCGAGGATGTTGCAGGCAGCAGACTGTTCTCCATGGCGTCTCCAGACTCTGTCATGTCTGTCACGTGCTCAGTGTGAAGAGCACAGGGCGCCAGTGGCGAATTTGCCAATACTAGAGTGAAAGCACCACCAGCTTTCAAAAGTGACCAAAATATCAGCCAGAAAGCATAGGAACTGAGAAGTGGTCTGTGCTCACCACCTGCAGAATTACTACTTTATTGGGGGTGTCTTGCGAATTGCCTATAATTTCCACCTGTTGTCTATTCCATTTGCAAAACAGCATGTGAAATTGATTGTCAATCAGTGTTGCTTCCTAAGTGGACAGTTTGCTTACACAGAAGTGTTATTGACTTGGTGTTACATTGTGTTGTTTAAGTGTTCCCTTTATTTTTTTGAGCAGTGTATATTTCAAAATCTGGATTTTGAGGGTACTTCACCATTAGAAAAGAGGATTTGAAATGTTGATCTAATATAAAAAAGAATGTTTATTGGGATACTGACTATGGACTGGATCCCGAGTTAGATACGACACGCCAATTACGCAAAGCGCGTAAGTGGCCTGATACGACAGGAGGGTGCGCTGGTGTACATTAGTCACACTAGCATCGTACGGAACTAAGTTCAGAAGAAATGGGTTGTGCTTCCCCCTTGCCCGCTAAGGTGTGTGGGGGGAAGCATGGTAATGGTACAGAGTGGGAAGGGGCTACCACACTCGTGCGGATCAGTGGTCATGTGGACTGCTAACTTTAGGTAAGGCAGGCTTATGGCAATGCAAGCTGCCATGAAGCCCGCATGAGAGAAGGGAATGATAGGAGGAATTCACTCTCCTCTCTTGGTCGCATGGACACTCCTACACAAACGGAGTCTGGATACGGTCCTATGTGAGTGTTTTTTAGATCCACAGAGAGAAACACTTGTTGGAACACTGACTTTGATATACATTTGTTTTATTCTGGTCACGATCTTGTTGTATACTAAGGAACACGTGAAACAGTATTTTGGAAATGTAATCTTTTTTCACATTTTTATTGTTATTTGAAATTCATCACTTACAAGAGAAGTGTTTATACCTTTTTACACCGCGGAGACACACTGCGGAAGTTCCCATTTAGTGCTTCCTCATATGTGCGCACCACTTTCCTTCACTACTTGTCTACCCTCTCCTGGGGTTTTCTTAGGAGGTTACAGGTGTATCACCCCCTCGCTGCAATACAAGAAGCTGCTCTTAGGTTAGCAGCGCAGGGCAGATTTTATTCCATTTCTTTTAAACAACACTTACCCGTCAAACAAGTTTGAAAACTAAGTGCCCCCACCCTGCAGCGACCTATGTATGTGTCAACCCAAATGAAGCAACAATCAAACAAACAAAACATCTTATAGTTCTTTAATCCAAATCCAAGTGATACACTGATTCATATCTGGATTCATGCTCTTTATATGTGTGTTTGTTGCCCTAGGACAACACTTATATACAATTTTATTTTCCATACACAAAAATACAGTAAACTTTCTCCAACAGTAAACTTTTTTTTTTTTTCCAATGAAGATACATTTACACTTAGTATTTTAAGGCACAAGATAAATATATAGTAACATGTCATAGTCTCTCTAGATAATGTGTAGTAAGAAAAAAAAAAAGATTTTGGCCACAGAGGTAATAAGCTTCAGTACGTAAGGAAACAAGGTTTTTATTAACATTGTATGGGTTTTATCATTTTACAGCAGAAATTCCTAATTCCATTCTTTATTGATTGAACAGTGGGCCGGATCCAGATATTGCGAAACGCGACATATGCATACGCGCTCCAGATGTTACACGCGACTCGTCAATCAAGTCTTCTCTGCCCGCCGGTATGGGAGATTGAAATTTAACAGTATAAAGGGTCTGGATCCGTTCCTGTGTGGCTTTTATAGAAGGTGTCCCTACAAATATCAGCACTACTCTGTACTTGAGAATCATTTTCTTTATGTATTTAAAATGCAGCTTAAAAAACGTAGGTAAAGTGTGGACGTGAAGCTACTGCTGTTTGCAGAACAGATGGGCTCATAATAATACACAAATACGTAGACGTTTTCTGCGTTTATGGTTAATTACAGATTGTTATTTCCCAACCTGCCCAATGAAAGTCTGAGTGAACCTGCATAGTTTAAGCAGACATCTTGGCAGCTTATTCATAAAATAAACAAAATACTATCCCCTCCCTATAACAAGTAGAATATCTGAGAACTAGTTGTCTCCATTCTCCCCCAGTAGAAAAGCAATGGCTGCCTGTCCGATAAACCACACGTTGGGTGGTAAACAATTGTGCTAGAATATGGTGGAATGTAGATCTGGTTTGTGTTTAGGCCTAATTTAAAACCATATTTGCTGAAAGGGTTTTCCATAGAGTCAAGTCTAGACTGCCTTGCTAGTAATAAATTCATACTCCACAACTACAGCACCTGCATAATAAAATAATAAATACCAAGTCACATGAACATTAGGTCTAATTGTAAAGGAGCTGGGATAAGTGGTCAGAAGAATGGGCTGGTGTTCCCATCATAACCACTTCCACAGCGACAGCAGACTTACAATCATAGAACGCCATGCAATCCTAAAGTCCATACGTGTAAGGGGAGACAACTCCCTTTGCATGTAAGGACTTCTGTACCCAGGACGGAATATAAAATATTACATACCACCCCCACGGAAAACGAGTAATGAAGGATTGTATGCAAGGGCTGCCAAGCCTTTACTGCATGATTAGCATTCCGTCCTAAGAGCTCCGCATGCTGCATCAGAGGGATTGGATAACAGAATCTTGCTGCAGCCAATCATCTGCCCGAATGAACCGAAGACCATTCCCATCGCTCACGCAAACGTCCGAGACCTTCACCCAACCTTAAAATTCCTGATCTGTCCCAAATTAAAATGGCAACAGGTCCAAAGTCTGGATCTAGTGGCCGCCCAAATCAGCGCCCCTTATTTGTACATTGTAATATAAAACCCTCCAACTTGTAACCAATAACCACCACGTTGTACATTCCACTCTTGGTCTGGCTAGAGACTGTGGCCCTTCAAATAACTGAGCAGCACTAAATGCAAATTCCAAATGCAACCAAATTTCTAAAGGAATTTTTGATAATTACATATTAAAACTAAAGGCCAAACTACTGTGGTTTTTATTGTAGGAATAAAAAGTCTGTTGAATTGTAGACAGTAGGACTGATTGAAATGTAAGCCAGGAAAGGAGAAAATGTGCACCTTGACCAAACCATGTGGCACTGAAGTAAAGTATAATTGTGCTGATAACATTAGAGTTGAGAGGGGGTGTGTCCTAGTTCAACTCTAAATCTGAGTAGATACAAATCTTTCCAAGTCATAATTTCTCTCCACAACTATCCAATACTTTAAAACTGTGTGAGCCTGTAAAAAATAAAAAAAACATACTGTATCAATATGATAACTGATTTGAATAATTTATCCTACTTATCCCATATATCTGCACAGACTTTGCCTGCCTTAGGGAAAGCAGTTTGTTGATTGTGTAAAGACATGTTTCTTGTAGTCCATATATTAGCAGTTTTTTGTTTGTGATCACAATGTTCTTATAACTTATGGCAAGAAAAGGTTTTCAGGAGAGAAAGTTGATTGTGACCTAGCTAGACCTGTGCACTAGAATGACTCTGGTGGACGTAGACATGGACTGCAACTGCTAGTTACTATTTATTAATTAAAATAGATTTTAAAATCTTTAAAAGAGTGTATTACAAACATCTGAGGCAGCCATTTTGTGAGCTGAGCTAATAGCCATCCTTTTGATTAATATTATCACAACCAAGTAGTTATATGCCTGAGTGGTAACTCTGCAATAGCATAAATATGGATTGGACTTTAGCTTGAAGTGGAGCAGTATACAGGGTATGCCATACAGTCACTTTGATTGTAAAGTTATAAATCTCTGTTTACTTTTATTGTTTCTATGCTTACATACTACCACGTCTAAATTTCCACTTTAACCACTGATTAAAATGTCAGCTCTCATTACGCACATGTGATACACACTTCAATGGTTGATTAACATTCCTAATTAGATAAGAGTGCTGAATCTATGCACATTTTACAGCTGACGTAAAAACATATCAAAGCCATCTGAAATTGCATTGCATGTGATATGGACCCATTTGTCAGAATGTAGAAAAAACTATCCAAATACATTCTATTTCACATTCACTATTAAGAAACTTCCTGTTTCATGGTAACGGAGTAAAGGGACGGTCAGGTACAAATGAGGAGCTGCACAACTAGCAGACATTAGTAGCCTATTAAAGCAGATAAACTGCACAGGGCTCTAGGAGTTACATGCGTCCTATGTTCATTAAATAGGCCTCTTAGAGGTGCGACAGCAACACATATATATAAAAACATGACACAGCATCGCTGAAGTATTTACACTTTGCTACTGTGTATGGAAAATATATTAAAAGTGCAGATCAATATTTTGCTTTTAAAGGAATAAAGGCAGGAGTCCTTGTTCCTATTATATTTAACTCATATTGTATTTTGCCTACGATCAGCCTAAATGAGCATATTACGCTACTATTTGAGATTACAAGATCTAAAACAATGGTCGTTATGGAAATCAATAATATATATATATGAAAAAAATGGAGTGTTTAAAGTTATTTTTACTTTGCACAGTTTGCAATGTAAGTAAGAGATGCTGTTCCAGCAAAGCGCATTGGGTACTGCAGTGCTCCCTATAATGTGCCTTCTGGATCACAAATAGGGGCTTCAGGTACCATGCATACACTGTCCAAAAGACATGGAGGGGCTTCAGCGGTCTGTAATGGAATCTCAGGCCAACACTTCATAGTTCAGTCATGGAGATGATTTAGGAACACTGGTTAATATCACAAAATTGGCTTCCACTGTGCACTGCACTTTTACATGATGTAATCCATAATTCTGGGAATGACACTGTGATTTGATGTACTCTTAGGGCAAGATTTACTAAACTGCATGATTCTAGCTGACATTCTCTAGTATGTAATAGGAAAGTGAGAGCTAGAATCTGATTGGTTGCTATGGGCAACATCTCCACTTTTCCAAACCCACAGCTTAGTAAATCTGGCCCATAATGTGCATTGCCTAGTGGAGGCCTGTGTTTTGAGAGCTGAATCAATACAATGCAGTATTTACTTGCACTGTCAGTGTCTCTAGTACCCAGTGAGTTGATAGGATGCAGCATCATGAATATTATAATAAGGTGAAATATTGGCACTTGACTACTGAGGCATATGTCATCTACCACTGTCACATGTTCCTCCTAATTTGGTTTGACTGATCACGTATCATGGAAATGTCCGTAATAGCCACAGACGTCAGGCTTCTGGTACCGGCTGCTTTTTCTAGCAAGCAGGACTCTGCGTAGCGCCATGAATGGTATCACCTTCCTCCTCTTTGTGTTTATACCTTTCTTCCTATCCCAGCTGAAAGATGAGAACTATAACCTTCCAAATTATAAATATAGTTAATTTTTATTTTTAAAAGGTTAATATGCAAATTTTAATGCTGCCTCACAGGTCATAGGTTTAATTAAAAGAATTACATTTAAACTCCGCGTACCAGCCACCCAGTGTTTTAATGGCTCCTCTAGAGCATGAGGCTTCTAAATAAGCAGAGATTATGGAACATAGAAACTGGTTGGATTCTATGGGTCATATTGTTTCTACAGGCATTTCATTAAATACACTCCATAATGTTATTATTCCAGCTGCTTATGCCCCGGTGCTGATTAAATTGCAGCTTTAGGAAGGACAAGATCAATCACTTTAACATAGACACAGTAGAACAACCATCAAACTGTTCTTTACCGCTAAAAGGATCAGCACTCCAAAGCAATGGAGAGTTTAAACTAATCCTTTTGTTCCAGAAGTTGGCATTGCTAAATCCGAATGTGAATAGGATAATAACCAGAGATGCAAATCAATACTGAACCAAGAAAACCAATACAAAAATAAAACATATTTACATGGTATAACTCCACCTGCAGTAAGCAAAACACGTTTTAGCCATGTTTAGAAAAGGATAAACATACTTTGTATTTTAATGCAATGAAAAGACCCTATTGCACATCATTAGAAAAAAAAGAATGCTGCATAGCTAATTAAGCTCAATAAACAGAATTTAGCAAGGTCTGCAAAACATTGTAAAAGGGAGTTAAAAATGAGCAAGTCTGGTAATGAAATAAATGGATCTATAAAAAAAATATTGATACATTTTGCATGTATAATGCATCTATTGTGTGTAGTTCCTGTAAAAGGTGCTTTGTGAGGAGTTTTGACAGTCTAGTTAGAAACAGATGCCCTTGTTCCATCTTCTGTTAAGTCATACCTACAGGAAATAAAGAAATCAGTTAAACCGTGTACCCCGTGGCAACACCGTGGCAACAGTTCCTCAATAATAGCAATGGAGCAGCTGATATCTTCTACATTTAAAGCGTCAGCAGTTTTGAATGAGGAAAATGCATTCTCACAATCATATTTTTATTCAAGGCTGTAAAAGATTGGGTGATGACCGGTCTTAGCATGTCTGTGTTTATTAGGCCTTATTAGGAAGCGATACATGTTTTCAGATCTGAAGCACTTGTGTACCGAGTAGTAACCAGTCTAATAGGACAAGTGGTAGCAATTAGTACATCTGTAGCCATGAAGAGAACCTGGAGAGCAAGACATCCCATAGGTTCCTTAGTACCTTCATGGCCATGTGAAGGTCCCCTATAGTCTAATAGAACATGTCACCTCATACTGCGTGAAATGTAGAATACTTGCCAGACCTTATAGACAATTACATTCAGTCCCTTTACTCTCATTGGGCAATTAATCAGAGCTTTGACTCTCCTTCACATTGATTGGTGGTGGAGAAACAGAGGGGTAAATCCAGACCTAAGCACTTGTTACATTTCATAGCGTAATGTATTTACACTACCGTATGTTCTAGGCCCTCCCCTCGCTCGTATGTACTTTGCCCGTTTTATGTAAATTTTCAAATCGTAAGTACTGACGTACGTAAAGGTTTCACGTACGTCAGTGCCTAAGCACCGCCCATACTGCATGATTTAAATGCCTCATTCCGCCTCCGAAGCATAATTAAGGGTGTCGTATGGATGTCACGCTCCTTCATTCGTAGTTATGCTGTTGATACGTGGCTGGTACGTACATTTAGAATTACGTGGCCTAACATCTGCCGCGCGCCTGCGCAGTAAATACTAGTGGCAGATTTTAGGTCAGCGGCTAGCGTAAAATTGTCCGCGTACATAGTTTAGGATATGGCCCAGAGAGGAAGGTGCCTGCTTACTCTGATAATAGGAGCCCTGATGGCCTGCTCCCAAAATATCTACAAGAGGCTGTCTCTCTTTGCTGTACCCCCTGTATGTATGAATGCATGTATGTGTGTGGGTGTGTGTATGCATGTATGTGTGTGGGTGTGTGTATGCATGTATGTGTGTGGGTGTGTGTATGCATGTATGTGTGTGGGTGGGTGTGTGTATGTATGCATGTGTGTGGGTGTGTGTATGCATGTGTGTGGGTGGGTGTGTGTATGTATGCATGTATGTGTATGGGTGTGTGTATGTATGTATGCATGTATGTATGAATGTATGTATGTATGTATGTATGTGTGTGGGTGTGTGTGTATGAATGCATGTATGTGTGTGGGTGGGTGTGTGTATGTATGCATGTATGTGTATGGGTGTGTGTATGTATGTATGTATGTATGTATGTATGTGTGTATGTATGAATGCATGTTTGTATGCATGTATGTATGTATGAATGCATGTTTGTATGCATGTATGTATGTATGTATGTATGTGTGTATGCGTGTATGTATGAATGCATGTATGTATGTATGTATGTATGAATGCATGTGTGTGTGGGTGTGTATGCATGTATGTATGTGTGTGGGTGGGTGTATGCATGCATGTATGTATGTATGAATGCATGTGTGTATGTATGAATGCATGTATGTATGAATGCATGTATGTATGTATGTATGTATGTATGTATGTATGTATGTATGTATGTATGTATGTATGTATGCATGTATGTGTGTGGGTGTGTGTATGCATGTATGTATGTGTATAATATATATATATATAGGCATGCATGTTTCTTCTTACCACTGCGTCCATCCTTTGGTAATTTCTTCTGAGTTTAGGTCCAGCAATAACTATAAAATCAATGGAAACACATAATAATAGATGCATCTGAGATTCATATAGCAATATGCTAAATTTGATGATCAAAGTGTTGAGCGCTATGTACTTCAACAGGGGAGTGCACCAGATTGAACTACATTAACAACACATTTTACACATAAATACAGATGACTAGATGGCAAGTAATGAGAAATAAACCTGCATGTGTCTTTTGGGGCTATTAGTTATTAAAGAATTACAATGAAACAGAAAACATCATCATGACATTGCTGCTAAGGATCCCATGCACTGCATTTCAGAAGGGTCAGATTTCCAATAACTCACCTTCCCCAGCAGCCCCTTGTCTCTAGATAGGAATCCTCCGCTGTTCTTCACAGCGACATCTAACGTTCTTCTCTGGAGCTCTGGTAATGACACACTAAACTCAAACCTGAAATCAAACAAAGAGTGCCCTGTGTCACTGCGTTGTATGGAATAATATACACGTGTATATTCACAGTTACGTAGTTTTCATCTTACGTACGTTGTTTTAAGAATTGAGCTACTAAGCATGCCTAGCAGCTTATTTACGCTATCTACGTAATAAGCGCTGTCCGGACAATCTACGATTGAGAAAGTGGCGCTGCTGAGACTACTGCGGTCACGAACAGTCACCCGCCAAATGGTAAATGTTTTTCCTTAACCATTTTCTAACCCTAATACTCCATTTCCTGCAGCTTAACCCCAACCTTCCCCTTAACCCTAACCCTACACCCGCCACAGCCTATAGCCATAGGGAATATGGAGATTCCATTTCCAATAGCAATTTTCTATTTCCAGAGCTGGTGACTGTATCATGCTGGAAATGGGGCTGGCTGGAGCAGCAACCTCATGCCGTTATCAGGAATCAAGTATCAAGTCCTAGGGCTGGATTCACAACCCCGTACTTGATCCACATACGTGCTTAATTTCCTGATATTAAAGACTGCATATACGCAATCTACGTAACGAAACAATACGTAGATTGCGTAAAATAGTTACTACGCATGTGTATTAGCTAGTATCGGGAAATTATGGACGTATGCGGATCAAGTACGGGGTTGTGAATCCAGTCCCTAATGTGAGTATAGTTGTCACTTCAGACGCCTGTGAGCAGTGCCGGTCAGATGTGCCCGTCGTAATCACTACTAGAAAGCAGTCTTTTACATTTACATTAATGTACGGAAAAAGACTGAACATTATACTTTCTATCCGACTGTTTTATACTCACTAAGGATCGTATTCACACTTAGGAAAGCTTTAAGACGATGCGGATAAGTGTAAGGTGTATATCCGCACCTATCTTGAAGCTTCCTCCCCCGCCACCTTCCCCCCTTTTTTTTTTTAAGAACCGAGGGCACCTTACAGTATATTTTTTTTTTTTAAGAACCGAGCCGAGGGCACAGTGCATAGGGCTTCCCTAAACTCCCGTTCATATTCTCCTTCTTATAAAGGAGAATACCATGTTCTTTCCCCTCCCCCTTCCCTTAAATCAGCCTAGAGGCAGCCATGGCACGCCTCTTTCTATTTCCCTTTAAAAACCGTACGCACTCAATCTACGTACCTAAATGGTACGCAGATTGCATAAATGAGCTACTACGCATGCGCAGTAGCTCATTTCCTATTTACCCGCACTTAAGAAGACGAATCTTCTTAATTGTGAATAAGGGCCTAATTGTGTAAATACACGTGACTGACGCTCCATTAGGATGAATAGTTTTTTTGCGTTGTGAGTCCCCGGTCAGAATGGCTGCTTTTATTTTGAATGGCAGCCGTTTTCTATTTTTATGGAGTGCGCCGATCAGCATACTCAGCCATTCATTTTCGCCGCAGACCTGTAGCTGCTGACAGAGCTCAGGAAAGTTAAGTAATCTCTCCAGGGACTTTTAGTGTTGGGGGGGGTAAGGGTTAGGCTCTTAAGAAGGGATGGTTAGGACCATAGAAGGGGAAGGTTAAGGTCAGGCTGTGGGGAGGGGAGGGTTAGGGTCAGGCTGTGGGGAAGAGAGGGTTAGGGTCAGGCTGCGAGGAAGGGAGGGTTAGGGTAATGGAAGGGGAGGGTTAAGGGATGGTTCATAGAAGGGGAAGGTTAAGGTCAGGCTGTGGGGAGGGGAGGGTTAGGGTCAGGCTGTGGGGAAGAGAGGGTTAGGGTCAGGTCAGGAGGAAGGGAGGGTTAGGGTCAGGCTGCAGGGAAGGGAGGGTTAGGGTCAGGCTGCGGGGAAG
>WWET01001269.1:7629-17826 GCA_011038615.1 Limnodynastes dumerilii
ATATATATATATAGTTTTCCAGCTCTGTGGTGAGATTCCTCATGCTTACTTGTGAAGCTATGCCCCTTTTTAAAATCATAACATCACCCTGTGAAGCCACACCCCTTTACCAGCCCCTTTTTGGGGGGCTTTTTCTCAAATTTTTCATTTTTTATATAAAATATGGGATCATATAAATCTTCAGGGGATTGGCAAAATGGGTAGAAAGTAGTATATTGATGGGGTTATAATATTTCTCCACCCATGGTTTCTGCAGGCAGGAAATCTATATCATGTCCATGATTCTGGGTTTATTGACTTGTGTGAAAACTCTGGGGGCCACCAAATGGCCTGTAATGCGAAGCCAGACTGTAAAGAAAAACATGCAGAAGTCAGTGTGAACAAGAGACCCGGGTAAGTTGCAGTGCTGGTCCAAAGCTATTTGCCCTCCTATGCTACTGTGCCTGTCTGCTCATAGTATACTATTTAAGAAAGCCCCTGGTATAGTACTGGGAGACAGAGGGAGAGCACAGCAGAATGTAATAGTGCTTACAAGACAGGGTGCCCACCATTGCCCCAATAATGGGGTAAGATGTCCAAATATTTTAGAGGTGTCAAAGAGAGTGCCCCCTATATTTTGACTCCCATAACCCCAGTAGATAACAGTAGACCACAGTACAGACCACCTTCAATGGAACCACATTAAAGGGGCAAAATCAGTATGGATGCATGACTAAAGGAAATAGAGTGGGACCAGCAAAAAGGGCCACCTAGATGGGAAGCATTTACCCTTATTTAGTGGTTATTGAGGTGTCCTTGGTTAATGGGCAGTAATGGAAGCTGCAGGTCCTTGCACTTACTTTTACTTGTTAGTTATACAGCTATTATTGGAGAGAAAAACCTAAAGTTAACAGAGTTGGTCACAAAAAGGAAAATCGTTAGTTATGTTTTACCCATATTAAAATGATGGGCCATTAATGTGGTAGTAATGAACTTGATGTAGACTTATGAAAAGGAAAACGCCTGCTGTTTGCTAACAGCGAAAACGCTGCATTCCCAGATTAGAATTCTGTGCAGTGGGACAGGACAGGGAAGGAAGCAGACAGCACTTCCACTAGATGGGAGAGGTAAGTATGTTGATAACACAGTGAGGGCGTGCTAAGCTCTTCCATTCTGTCTAAAGTTTCAAGGTAGGTTCCTCAGATCGTATGTTCACCAGTATGGAAAGCTGGATCCAGTCCAGCACCATTTTTCCTTTTCCAAATTATGCCATTTCTCATTCTTTTCAATGGGAAAAGCAAAGACACAGGTTTTAATATGGAAAATGGAGTATCAAAAATGTAGCATCAAAAATTGAAGGCATTATGGGCCTGATCCAGACTTCCCATTTCCCCAGCGTCTGCTCTTTTCAAGGAGATTGTAGCTGCTTTATTATAGAAGATTTGGTTCCTATAATATACTTACCTGCCTAACAAATCCATTGTCCATTGTCTCCTTGACAGTTCCAGGAGTGACAGTGACGCTTGCTTCTCAGTTAAGCACTCGACAAGGGTGCTTTCTAGACACATCCAGACTTAATACGACATGGACGGGTGAGTATTATTCTCATTTTCCAATTGTTATTTTATGTTAGTTTTAAGGTTATGATTAGGGTTATCATAGGGTTAGGGCTAGGATGCTGTTAGGTGACTGTTAGGTTTAGGTTGAGGGACAATTAAGGTTAGTCTGTGATGATGGGGGACAGTTAAGGCTAGGCTGCGGTAAAGGGATGGATAAGGTTAGGTTAGGCTGCAGTAAGGGGAGGGTTAAGATTAGGCTGCGGTGAGGGGAGGGGTAGAGTAAGGGTAGTGTTAAGGTTTGTGTCAGACTTTTTTCAAACAACAACACTAAAGTAATAACAGTAAGTAATAGTAGTAACAATGGACCTGATTCACACTTAAAAATCTTCTTAAAATAAGAACTTAAAGTCATTCCTGGGCTAAACCATGCTGATTGCAGGGGAGTCATATTTCATCTGTTGCAAACAGTACTAGTGTTGAGACTTGATGTTTCCCAGCCCAAGTCTAAATAACAGTGTAATAGCAAAGCTGGTCAGTATCTGTTTTCAGTAAGCAATTCAAAGTTGTATTCCTTCCCCGCTTTGGATGATTTTTTTTCTTCTCCTCAGCGAGACAGAAGAAAATAGATTTTACAGTTAGTACAGAATTGGCTGCTATAAAACGTCCCTTTCCAAAAAGTATCGATCTAACCACACACCCACCAGAACGGATCTGGATTCAGAATTCTGACTTGATAAGTGGATATGTGAGAGATGGAGATATGCAAATAGTACAGTAAGAATATCAGCCATTACATACTATCCAGATTTCTTAAGGCTGGGTCCTGATTTGCCTCCTCTCACAGTTACGGGCAGGGGTGTACCGATGGGTCCAGCGCCCCTGGCAAACTAAGGGAATAGCGCCCCCCCCCATTACCCATTTACTCCCAGTACTCCCATCATGTACCTCCAGCTCCTCTAGTACTCCCAACATGTGCCTCCAGCCTCCCCCCAGTACTCCCATCATGTGCATCCAAGCTTCAGCCCCCCTCCCCCCTAAAATTTTCTTACCTTAACTTTGTCCTCCTGCGGTGACCGAGACGTGCGAGGGACATGAAGTCCCGCAGTCACAGGCTTCAGGGTACAGGGTATCCTAGCAACCAGCCAGCCCTCATTTTAAAAGCATCCAGCCACAGTCTGACTCCAGATCAGCGCTGCACTCGGCGACACTATCTCTTAGCCACGGGTGGCATCGCCGGGCGGTGCCCCTGGCGAATGCTATCCGAGACTCTGCCTGTGATGAATAGAAATATGAACATGTATGGTGTTACAGTGCTTTGCGTGGTCTCTATTTATAGGAATATAAAGAACATCGCGTATAATGTCTCTTTCTGTGGCAAATACCTCATTATTACCCAGTTAATGACATCTGTCTAAGAGCTAGATCCAGACCCCCGCATGCTTTATGTGAGGGGGTCTGAAATGACGAATGGTAGAGGGGAGTGCACGTCCCCGTCTCTCTCCCCTATCAGTAGTAGTTACCATGTTCAGAACCCTACCTTAACTTTTACGCATTGATCTGTGTCTGTACAGGCGCATCATTTGAAGGCCTATCCCCGCCTGTATGGCGTGCTTACGGCATGCGTAAAAGAAGGGTTGGAACTTAATCCCGTACATCTGAAAGTACACTTGAGTAACACTGGGACACTGGTACAACATACACGTACACTGGTGGGCACATGTGCCCATGTTTCTTGTCAGGTCCCCTAACGCTATTAGTTCTGGATTCGGTCCTAAGTGTTAAAAATATTAAAGACAAATTAACAACTTGCCTTTTATCCAAAAGTGTGCCTTAGAAATAATGTTTGCGGTTGTAAATGTGGCTGTTAGGGAGAATAATGTGTGCTGGCAGGATGTTATGTGGCACACAAGGCTGCTGTTTACTTCTTATACTCCACAGTAGCAATATCTTTACTTATTCTATCACATCTGCTCAGTCTTTGCTCCTATGTGAGAACAACCATTATCTAAATAAAACAACCTCTATACAATTAACCCTAAGTAATTTGCAAAGTCCATAGCACCTTTGTGTGTTCAGCTGTATTTTTACCATCCCACAAGCAGCTATTTTTTAAACCTGGATTTGGTGCTCATAAAGTAATAAGGGACCATCAAACTCCATAAAGTTTACCTATTTGTTCTTTAAGATTAGGGATTCAGTGTTCATTTGCATCAGATAATGTAGTTTGTTAAAAATTACTTGCAAAACCCATTCACAGAACAAATTTTGGGTTAATCCTATGTTAGATCAGTACAGTAGGGGTAGGTTTACACATATCTTTAAGGAGGTTGTCCATTTTTGTGTGTTCCATGCGGAATGCAGTCGCCAATGCAAGACTGCTTTTTCCGAAATAAAGGCAGCCAAAAGCTCATTTTCATCTGTCTCTATTTCGAAAATAGCCCTATTTTGAAATGATTTCATTGGGTAATGCTGATCGGCATACTTACCCATTCATTGATCTGGAAATGCCACCGCTGCACTGAGCAGACAGATGAGTAGGACTCTATGAGGAGTTTTAGGGTTAGGCTGCAGGGAGGGGAGTCCTAGGGTCAGGCTGCGGGGAAGGGAGTCTTAAACCCCTTTTACATCACCACCAAAATCCAGGTCTCTGCAAAAACCCAGGTATTTGGTGGTAATCTGAAAGGTACAGGGGTCCTTGTCCCAGGTCTAATGACCCGGAACTCTGACACAGGAAAAAAGAAGGGTATTTCCCTTGTCTGGTGATGATGTTAAAAGTGCTGACCTTGGATCTTTAACCCAGGTCTCACCTAATACACCTGATTGAGGGAATTTGTTTACTGTTGCAATGCAGCTGCGGGCAAACCCTTCACAATGTCAGGGCAGACCCAGAATTCTTCGGGTCTACCCTGGGGTGTTTTAAGTACCTACCCATTTAAAAAAAAAATTCACCTTAAAGCCGTGGCAATAAACGGGTGAAAAACCAGAGTTGCTTTTGGGGTGGTTATGTGAAAACGGCATTAGGGTTAGGCTGCGAGGAAGGGAGGGTTAGGGCACTTGAAGAGGAGGGTTAGGGTAAGGGTTGGGGTTACATTCATACTCACCATTCACCATCTTCTTTATTTGATGGTTCGATTGCTTCTCCTCTGTAAGGCAGAGGGCCATTCGCAGCGTCAACCCACACCCGTTCCATGCACCTGATATACAATTTACATGTGGAATTTAATTTTAATTCTAAATCTGAACATTGCATAGGATCCAGTCCCAACAAATGATCACAACTTATCAAAAGTCAGATGTTTCTCTTAAGTTCTAAATGTGTTATTTCAAGGTCATCGGTGTATGATCCAGGGCGGCTTGCTTGTGTTTGTCAACAGGCTAAAAGTTACCAGCAAGCAGGGGTGTAGGAACCGGGGGGGGGGGGCGGCAGCCCCGTGTAGGAACCGGGGGGGGGGGCAGATGCTCCCCCATGATTTTTGTTGGGAGGGGCAAAGACTGTGTATTGCCCCCCAATGAACTTCTGCACAAAGGTGAATGAGACTGCAAAAATGGGTATGAAGCGATAATAGCTTTATATTAACTCGTTACTTCTGTTTACCAAAAATAAAGTTGTCTTCATGTTTGTTCTGTTCATTTTCTAATTTCAATTTTTTTTCTTTCTTTCTTAGAATCTCCACCGATTTAGATAAAACAAATTGCAGTAAGAATAAGCAGACACAGGAGACAGGGATTCGGTACTTCCCATTGACTTTTCTTAAAAGTTGAACAACAATGCAACAGAGAAAGTGAATAATTGTGGCCTGTGGATGGTTTAAAACGTTAGCAGCAGTCTCATTGTTGCCAGATCGTAGGGTAGACAATGATTGCCTTAAGTGTAGAGAGTAATGGCTCCCAGAGCATGTTCATGTAACGCCACCCCTCCCCCATCCCCCCAGTGTAGCAGTAGAATCTTCATGCTACTTTCTGAACTTTTTTTAAATATAGATTGTTATAACTACCAAATGTTCTTTAATATAGCCTTAGTATACAGATTGATTGATTCTATGATTAATTGGTTTGTTAAACAAATGCTAAGTGTTCCGTTCATAAAGACAGGGATTCGGTACTTCCCATTGACTTTTCTTAAAAGTTGAACAACAATGCAACAGAGAAAGTGAATAATTGTGGCCTGTGGATGGTTTAAAACGTTAGCAGCAGTCTCATTGTCACCAGATCGTAGGGTAGACAATGATTGCCTTAAGTGTAGAGAGTGATGGCTCCCAGAGCATGTTCATTCAACGCCACCCCTCCCCCATCCCCCCAGTGTAGCAGTAGATCCTTCATGCTACTTTCTGAACTTTTTTTAAATATAGATTGTTATCATTACCAAATGTTCTTTAATATAGCCTTAGTATACAGATTGATTGATTCAATGATTAATTGGTTTATTAAACAAATGCTAAGTGTTCCATTCATAAACATTTAATACACAACTTCTATTAATAAAAAACTATCCACTTTACTTTTACCCTGAATTTCATGCCGTGCATCCAGTAACAAACATAAGAAATAGCAAATTAAATTTATAGCACATATCATAATGTATACATAAATTTTTATAGTAAAATAAGCAATTAAGCTAGGGTTAAGAAGGTAGTCTTAGGGCTAGGCTACAGGGAGGAGAAACCTAGGGTTAGGGTACTGGAAGGGGACGGTTAGGGTAACGATTAGGATAAGGGTTTGGGATTGATAAATACGCTGCTGCCATTTCGTCCTGAGTATGATCGATTGGTTCTCCTCAGCGAGGCAGAAGCAATTGATTTTATAGCCAGTTTGAAACTGCCTGGTAGAAAATGGCCCCTTCGGAAAAGGGCATTTCTGACCCAGACCCCTAGATTTTAGATTTTAGGAAGGTGGATTTTGTGGAAATAGAGAAATGTGTAAGTGATTTTTTGGCAGCGTGGGGAGAGACACATGAAAGTAGTACAGGAGCAGTGGAGAAATGAAATAGTTTATTATTAACAGCAGCAGACCTTTGTATAAAAAAAAGTTAGAAAAAACTCCAGAAAAAGAAAGCCAATGCGGTTTACCACAGAGGTAGCAAATATAGTGAAAGCAAAAAAGATGGCCTTTAGGAATTATAAGCAAACTCAAAATAACTGATGACAGGGAGGAGTATTTTGCAAAGCAGAAAGAAGCTTAAAAGGTTATAAGGCAGCAAAGGCACAAACTGAGGAAAAACTGGCCACTTGGAACAAAAAGGGGACAAAAGCTTTTTTCGGTATATAAATGAAAGACAAAAAACTAAAGAGGGTATAGTAAGGCTCAAAACGGAGAGTGGGAGTCTTGTTGAGGGTGAACGGGCAGAGGCAGATCATCTTAACAAGAATTTCTGCTCAATATTCATAAATGAAAAAGAGGGGAGGGGTCCACTTTTAAATAGGAAGACTAATAATATAAAGGAGGCAATAACTACTACTTTAATGGAGGAGCAGGTATTAAAAGAACTAAAAGTGTACTAATCAATTGGTCAGATGGGATACATCCTAGGATACTAAAAGAACTTAGAGAGGTGCTGGCAAAACCAATAACTGAATTTTTCACCCAGTCACTTATTACTGGGGCAATTCCAGAGGACTAAAAAATAGTAAATGATGTAGTCCCTCTCCATAAAAAGTTTATTAAAAGCAGCCAACAACCGATCAGTGAGCCTAATGTCAGTAGCATGAAAATTGATGGAAACACTGTTAATGGAACAAATTGTACAGAATCCTAATTCCAGTAATTTACAGGTTCCGAAGCAGCATGGATTCACTGGGGGAAGATCATCAAACAAATCATACTGAATTTTTTGACTGGGTAAGTAAAGTATTAGATAAGGGGGGAGCAGTAGACCTAGCTTATCTAGATTTTAGTAAGACATTTGGTATTGTGCCACATCACATACTGTTAAATAAGCTGGAAACTTTGGGACTGGACTTAAAAAATAGTTGCATGCATAGGATCTTGGTTAAAGGAAAGACAATAGAGGGTTGCAGTAAATAGAATACCTTCTGGGGATTGTAAGATAATCATTAAATAGCACTGGTTCAAGTACAGACCCCAGTGAAATCCACTATCTTTATTGGAAATATTGCCTTTGCTTGTGAAAAAAAAATATGCCTTTTTGCAGATGACGCAAAGATATGTTACAGTGTAGACATGCCAGGAGGGGAAAAATAAGGGATGATCTAGGTAGACTGGAGGAATGTTCAAGAGTGTGGCAACTGCATTTTAATGCCAAAATATGCAAATTTTTTGCACTTGGAGTGCAAAATCTCAAAGGCTAAATATATTATTAGTGGCATTACTTTAGAAACTACTGAGAAGGAAAGGGATCTAGGAGTCATTATTTCATGTCACATAAAGGTAGCCAAGCAATGTTACAAAGCAATGAGAAAGGCAAGTCAGATGCTTGGTTGCATACAGAGAGGAATTAGTAGCAGTAGGAGAGAAGTAGTGATGCCCCTTATTTTTTATTACATATTTTGCAGTGATTTAGATACTGACCTCTGCCATCTGCAATTGCACCTAGTTAAAGTACAAGCACGTAACGGCTGTTGCCTCCTGATAAGCTTGCCCAGCTTGCCCTGAGTACCACCAGACAGTGGTCTGAGTACCACTAATTAAGAACCCCTTCTCTTCTCCTAAACACATATCCAGGAATCCTTAATGCGGCTTAATCCGGCTTTTGGAAACATGCTTCTCCCTGGGGTTTAATAGTCATACCAGACTCCTTGGACAGAACTTTGGGACTTTATTGGGCTCAAACCCTCAAAAATCCATTAGGTCTGTAGCACTACGGACCAATACATTAGTATACAGGCTTCAAAAGCACACTCTCTCTTCAAGAGGCAGAGCTTGATATTTTTTGTCCATTTTTTTTTATTTATCTTTTACACAGTTAACCAAAATGTCTTAAATTGTCAGTGCAATGCAGAGATCTGTACGTCCAGAAAGAAGAGGAGAGTGCATGCCCCCTTATGGACACTTACTTGGCCTGAACATTTAACTTAACTTTGAAACTGCTGCGGTCTGCCCCCGGCCCTTCATTAGCATGCCTGTCCCTGCCTGTCTGGTGGGAATTAGGCATGCGGAAGTGTAGAGCCAGCCCCTTCCATGGAACTTTTACTGTATGGAACTAGGTTCCGTACAGGAGGAGTTATGACTCGTAACATCTGTCATGCACATGTGCCAATATTACTTGACGGGAGACGTACACAAGAGAATTGCGTATGTACCCTTATGTACTTAAATCTGAATCAGCTCCTTAGTTATAAATATTAGTCACTGATATCAAATTTATCTTAACCATTTTGCATAAATATTCTTACACTGTCCACCATACATAAGGATAACTGTTACAGTGTAGTTCTTGTGTAGCACAGTTAGCTTTGGTGCTCAATGATTGCATTCCACGAAGGGGTCACAAAGGTAACACACATAACTAAGTTTTAGGAATAAAATAAACAGACTGTTTTCTTTTCATACCTACTGTATAATTCTTTTAAGCACATTGAGCTTCCCCCTACAAGGAGCTTGTAGAAAACAGATTTGCACTCTGTAGGAAAGTGTGCCAGATATATAATGAGGGAGACAGTATCCTGACAATTGCCCCCCTTTTTGACCCTTTATTTGGTAGCTTATATAGACATATGATATGCATGCACTTTAATATTCAACTAAGTTATATAATTAGTAGTATACAGTGGAGGGGATAATGGCGCACCCTAATCTAAGCAGCCATTAGCCAAATAGGGATATCACAATCCCTTTTCTACATATATGAGAAAGTATACTTTCTCATAAAAGTTATATAATTAATCTATTAGTATATGACCTCTTTCACCATCTTACAGGTATGAAGATAAGAAAATAATAAGTTACCTAACGCAAATGGATTAAAAATGAAAAAATGATTATGGAAAATCACGATCAATTGATACTACTATCACAAATAAAAGTGTGCATTTCATACAGGTAAAGCAGAGGATTAAATAAAAGACCGGACAGGGTAGACAGAAAAAAAATTCTCCAATAATTATAATAATGATGATTTACTAAAGACAAAATATGCAGTCAAGTTGTATATTTAGCTTTCTGCAAGTGCACAATTTGTCTGCCTTGCTCATAAATAAAAACAAGTCCGCTGTTTGCTTTGAGAAGTGCCTTCTTGTTGATACTTTTTGAGCATTTATGTGACTTCAAGATTTTAGCCCAAATGCTTACTTCTAAAAAATGCTGTGTAAATGATAGTTAATGGTAAATGATGTACTGCATAGAGTACTTTTGCAACTCAATATATTTTTTATGGTTTTCTAGCACAAAATGCTTTATATTCCTAATATTGGACCGGATCCAGACTCCTGCACGGTTTCCGTATGTGCGGGAGAGAGAGAGAGACTATCGTAACACTAGCTTAACATCTGGATGGTACATGTGCCCTCCAGTCAAATAAGGCCACTTATGCACCTTACGTGCTTAAGTGACCTGACGGTTTTAAGTCTGGATCCGGCCCTATTATTATTATTGATGGGCCAGATCCAGAACTCTGTCCGTCTTCCATAGACGGATGTAGTTCAATAAACAGTAGCTACTGCGCATGCGTAGTAGCTATTGTACGTAATCTGCGTATCGTTTCGAT
>WWET01001269.1:17842-40101 GCA_011038615.1 Limnodynastes dumerilii
CCGGCCCATTATTATTATTATTATTATTATTATTAACATTCATTTATTAGGCGCCACACGGAGCACTGTGCAGAGGCAATAGGAAAGCCAATAATTACGTATACATATTAATATGTTAGTGTACTCCCCTTGCACATCGCATGTGCAGAACTTCCATACCCTGAAGGAAGAGTGTGGGGTGTACTTATCTAAGAAACAAAGTGTAGATAGAGTGGATTTATCTCATAATAATCATTTGAGTTTGAAGTCTGCATTGAGATCATCTGGATATAATGAGATTTAGGGCTCTATTTACAAAGATCATTTTAGTGCGATAGGGAAAGTTTTCACTTCAAAACTGGCCCTATCGCATTAAAATTAAGTGGACCATATTTACAGAACGTCAGAGCGGAGTTTTGTAAATAAGCTCAGACTGGCGTTAGTGTCAAGTATTCTGGCGATGTCCCCACATACCCCTCTTTTCCCCCCCCTAATAGCTGTTATTAGGGGGAGGAAAAGGGGGACATGTATGGGGAGACCGTCGAAATACATCACAATCGTGCCCCAGGAAAAATAAAAACATAGAAAAATAGAAATAAACATTTACTCACCTGTCGGGCTGCAGCTGTCCGGTCCCAGCATGAATACACAGCACATGCGCAGTGTTTCTCATGTCAGGACTTGGAAAAATTTCAAAGTGCCTAAAGAGAAGCACTGCGCATGTGCAGTGTTTCTCATGTTGGCACTGAAATTTTTCTAATTTGCGATTGAGAGATACTGCGCATGTGCAGTACTTCATTCATGCATCGCATGAATGTGAAGTACTGCACGGACCCGGCGGATCATCGCGGGATCTCGCAGGAGGGGTGAGTATTAGTAAATCATGTGAAGGAAGCTGCCAGGCTCGCTACGATGATAAGCCAGCCTGATGCAGCTTCCTTCACAGGGAACGAGGAAGGTAAGTAAATAGAGCCCTATGTGATATATCCAGTTAAAATTAGCTCTGGCTAGTTCTTCAGTGGTGTCTTGTCTCTTCCAGTGACCATAAATCTTGTTTATTTCAATATAACCCTTTATTTTGTCCATACAGCAGTGTTTGTCTTTCCTGTGAGAAGAGGGGGAAAGCCTTTTTTATGATTCTATGATCCAACCATTGTGTTTTAAGGGATTAGATGTGTATCCGACATATTGTTTGTCACACTTGCATTCAACTAAATTCATAATGTTCTTGATGAATTCATGTAATCGTATATTCTTTCTGATTCTGAGGACAGTTAATTATGACATTAGATGACCGCATATACGCAATCTACGTATCGAAAAGATACGCATATTACGTACAATAGCTACTACGCATGCGCAGTAGCTATTGTTCAGTGAATTACGTCCGTCTATGGAAGACGGACATAGTTCTGGATCCGGCCCATTGCCATTATCAAATCTATTTCTCTAATGGGAGTGTACGCAATAGAATAGAATATGTTTATTAATATGTTCTTGTGGGTGACTTTATTGACTCACTCACTATAGATTATGCAATTGAAGGGATGGGACTGGACAAGATGTGCTGTGCTAATACAACTTGCTCACAACCCAGAGGGGCCATGGTCTCTGAATGGAATAACAAATAGGAAATAATAAAGTGAGCAGGTGGCACTTCTGGGTGTATGTAAACTAAAATTACTCAGATGTGATAGAACATAAAAAAGAAAATAGGGGATTAAAGATAAACAAACCTACTGTATTTTACAGTTAAAGCGCTGTGGAAATGTCTTTTATAAAGTCTAGTTCACAAATGATATAATAGAAGTGGATCCCGAATTAGGTACTTGCAGTCGTTTGTTAGTCTATTCATATGGAATGGGTTTATATGCGTGCAATTCTAAATTCTGTATGTGTAAAGATAGTGCAATCCCCCTCCACTTACCTCACACATACGAAGCTTACAAGTCCAGAACTGTGCCTAAACTTTGACAAATATGTCTATGAGTGTAAGTGGGGCAGCACGGTGGGTCAGTGAGTAGCACTTGTGTCTCACAGTACTGAGGTCATGAGTTTGATTCCTGGACTAGGTCTTATCTGTGTGTAGTTTGTATGTTCGCCCTGTGCGTTGTCAGTCTCCGGTTAGAAAATCTTCTTTCCAAAATAGGGACATCTGAAAGTTAAACTTTTAAGAGCTTGCTAATAACTCCACCAGAAATACTTTAATAATATTGCCTAATACAGACTGCAGGATGCATTTTCCATACATCCAATTGTAAGTTTCACTTTGAAAATTCTCTTCTCAGAGTAATATACTTTCTGTTTCAATTTTGACAGATTTATTATACTAAAAATGTTAACCATGGAAAATTTTGTGCATTAAATCCCATTATTCCAGCTATTGGAAGGCGTTATCAGTCCCTGGTTAGAAAATCTTCTTTCCGAAATAGGGACATCCAAGAGTTCCTTTTCGGATGTCCCTATTTTGAATACTCCCCCGCTTTAGGATATTTTTTAGAATGTGATTTGGAAAAATACCGCCGCTGCCAATATCCCGCCGGCGCTACCGCCGGACCGCAAAGAAAGGTGAGTAACCTCTCCAGGGTTTGGGGAAGGGAGGGTTAGGGTTTAGCTGCAGGGGAGGGAGGGTTGAGGTCAGGCTGCGTGAGATGGAGGGTTAGGGTCAGGCTGCAGGGAAGGGAGAATTAGGGTCAGGCTGCGGGAGATGGTGGGTTTGGGTAAGGCTGTGAGTAAGGGAGGGTTGGGGTCAGGCTGCGGGAGATGGAGGGTTAGGGTCAGGCTGCAGGGAAGGGAGAATTAGGGTCAGGCTGCGGGAGATGGTGGGTTAGGGTAAGGCTGTGAGGAAGGGAGGGTTGGGGTCAGGCTGCGGGGAAGGGAGTGTTAGGGTAATGGAAGGGGAGGGTTAGGATTGGATTTAGGGGAAGGGTTGGGGTACTTTTTTCCTTATCTTTTTGAGCACCGAAAGCTTGGTGCTCTGTGGATTGATTGCTATGCCTTATCAAGGCATATGCAATTGAAATCCCAGCCATTTCGAAATAGGGCTGTTCTAAGCGGGGACCCACACCCCTCCCCGTGTCTGTGTGGGTTTCCTCCGGGTGCTCTGGTTTCCAACCACACGCCAAAAATATGTTGGTAAGTTAATTGGCTGCTGAATAAATTAACCCTAATGTCTGTGTGTGTGTATATATGTATGTATGTATGTATGTGTTAGGGACCTTAGTATGCAGCTCCAATGGGGCAGGGACTGATGTGAATGTAAAATTTTCTCTGTATAGTGCTACGTAATCTGATAAATGCGATATATAAAAGCCTGTTAATAAATAATAATTTGTAATCCAGAGTCCTACATAAGGGCATACCCATTAAATGCCTCCAACGCCCATCATGTGTAGATCCCGCCATCAGAAAAAGTCCCAGCACAGAATGCAACATCAAGCCTACTGCATTCCAATGCATGTAGACCCATTTGCGCCACACAGTCCATTCAAATCAGGTACTTACGCATTCTGAATGTGGAAATACCATGTTGCTATAAGATCTGGATCCGGTCCATTTTGTAGATTAATCCTATATGGCCAGTTGTAGTATTCCTAGAAACTCTTTGAATAAAAAGGTAAGCAAGGAACAGTATAAAAAAAAATGTATTTCAACATAAAAAACAGACCCACTAATTGCATAAAAACATGAATAAAAATGACAATAACATAAACATATATAAATATGTCCATGTGGAACGCCTAAAACAATAGAAGGGTGGCCTGCCTGGTTGGGCCACATGGAAAGGATCCCAAGGAAGAAATGCTGACAGCTGCTAGTTCACAAGACTGAAGACTGGAGGAGCGATGCCCAATGCATTTTGGGAACTTGCCCTTCCTGAAAGTGATCACTTTGTAAACCAGCTATAACATTCCAGTATACAATTCTGTGTATTACTCTATACGTGTGCAGTGTATATAGTCATGTAGCTGCCTTAAGCTGGGCTGTTTTGTGCCTGAATGCTACGAACCCTACGTGCATAGATATCCAGCGTTAACGTGGTATATGTCTTCAGCCCGCTGAGGATAAGCGCCACATTTACGGCATGATGCAGGATGCGTGCTGATTTGTATGCACCTCTGAATCAGCCCCTATGTTTGTGTTATGTCTGCACTGCTAACTTTAAAAAAAATGCTATGAGAGAACAAGCTGCTAGTCCTTAAACTCTGGACTGTCTGGAGTTATCCCAGATGGGGGGCACTGACAAACCATTGTCACCAAGTGTATTGACCACTCCCCAATTGGTGCCACTGCATATGTGTGCACGCTCATGTTCTGACGGGATAATTTCCACCTGGAATGTGACTTTGCCAAAAATATATATTCTCCGTTAAATGTAAAAATAAGAGGTGGCGTATTTACAACTTTTACACTTCAAATTTACTTTAATTGAATGATGATGATGATTTATGATGTATAAATGCACATAATTAGTGTTACAAGTAAAACATTTACATTAAGGTTTAATTATAATTACATATAAGATAATGTTAATTTAATATATTTTTTACTTTGGAAGCAGACTGGTATAAATGGCTCTATATCTTCTTATATGACCTGTTTCTCTCACTTCAGTGTGAACAATCTACCCTAGTGCAGAAGGACCCATATTACGTAAGGAAAGACTAATATATGTTGTATTTGCATTCACACAGGCAGAACAAACACAAGGCATGTGGTCTACAATTCCATAAGTCAGGAGACAAGATGAAAGGTTGACTACAAATGCCTACTCACAGTTTGCTGCCATTCTCTGCAGGTTCTCCCCTTTGAAAACTGTTAAGTGGCAGTGTACAGGTGAACAAATCACCCAGTTTATGAAAAGCACATTCATCCTGCCTTTCACCCTGTCATTTTTTTATAGATTTAGAATACGCTGGTGGTCCTGTCACCTGGGATAGACCATAACAAGGCATACTAGTGTTTTCAGTGGAGTAAGTACTATCATAATTGGAGTTAAGTGGAGCAGTTTCATAACGTAAACATTTTTTTTCTTAGTTAGACATGATAAAGGAACCAATTTATCCAAAAACTTTGGACCGTATTCACAGATCCGTTTTCACGTAGAGTTGTGTGCGTATTTTTAGGAACGTTTTAACTGCTCATGCGTAGTAACTTTATTTACATAATTTATGTTGAATATACGCTCGTAAGTGCTATAGGCACAGACATGTGAATCGCACTTGGGTACATACGTACGGATGGGCGGTGTAGAAATGCGTACTTGGAAATTTAGTTGAAAGTGGGTTGGGGGGACATTTAAACGAACGCTTAAGGGCGTGGTTATACTGAATTGCACGGATGGAAGACATATACGCACGTAAGTACACACTTAAAGGAGGTGTAAGTCTACGTTTGCACGGCCGGGAGAGGGGAGAGTCGTGGGTGTTGGGGGGTTGATTTTTCTGACACTTGATAAACATGCTCAAGCCTAAATTGAAGCATGTTAAAGTGTGTTCATTGCAAATGTGAGCAGCTACCTTATTAGTTTGCAGCATTCAAATGGAAACCTTGTCCTTAACCATTGCATTCAGGTCATCTTTAAGGATATAAAAAAGATCTTGAAGATCAAGGTACAACTAAATTTTTCTGAAAAAGAATACATTAGTGACATCAGTATATTGGAAAATAGCAAGTGCAGTCCCTCTCCATAAAATGGAAAGTAGCAAAGAAGCTGGCAACTATCAACCAGTGAGCCTTACATCAAATGTAAGTAAATTAATGGAAACACTATTAAAGGAGCAAATTGTAAAATATTTTAAATACAGTAACTTACAGCATCCCAAGCAGCATGGATTCACTGAGGCGAGAACCTGTCAAACAAATATTATTTACTTTTTGGACTGGATCACTTAAGTAGTAGATCAAGGGGGATCTGCAGACATAGCTTATCTAGACTTCAGTAAGGCTTTTTATGCTGTCCACATCACAGACTGTTAAATAAGTTGAAAAATGTGGGATTTGATTTAAAGGTAGTCGTCTGGATACAAACTTTGTTGCAGAATTAACATTGGAATCCATTCTGAGGATGGAAAGTGTAAGGGGCTGCTGTGCTAATCAAAGTCGTGTACTTGGTGTCCCAAGTGGTTCACTCCGCTATCCTAACTTTTACTAAACAGCTCGAACGCCATTAATGTTAGTCATGGCTGCTCTCTCATTGGTATCTGTCCCAGCTGGTAATTCTGGTTACTCATCATCTTTGAAGGCAGCTGTCCTCTGTTGCTAATTAGAAACTGCGGGTATGAGTTTCACTGATTGGTCCTGGCTGTTGCTTTACAGCTGGGACCCTGGCCAATCAGTGAGGATAGTTTGTACACCATTAAACATTCTACTGGTGGACAAGTCCCTTAAGTAACTAGCAGGAAGCTTATTCTCTTTACAATTATATTTGATTGATTGACTGATTGATTCTTGCAAACATAAGCTAGTATATTTTTTCAATGTGTTTTGACTTTTCACTTCACCAGGAACCAGCAACCTGCATCTTTCCTTGCCTGAAGCTGAAACCCTGTACCTAACCTGTTTTGCCATACCAACACCTGGAACCTGTACCCAATAACTGTACCTGTTTCTTTCCTCTACCTTTGTACTGGTACCAGGATCTGCTTCCAGCCTTCCCCTTAAATGTGCCCCCTTTATATGTGTCAGCCTCCTTTTGTTCCCCCCCTTTATATGTGTCAGCCTCCTTTTGTGGCCCCTTTATATGTGTCAGCCTCCGTTTGTGCCCCTTATATACATTTTTAAATTAAAAACCTAAAGTCACTTACCTGCAGCTGGTCTTCGGCCTCTTCTGGCACTTGCCACGATGCACCCCTTCTTACTCTTCTGTGTCCCTGCTACTAATGACCGGTCTGTCGCTAGAGGGCACCCTTTTATAGGAAAAATTACGTAATCTACATTAGGGGCTATAAAAGGGTAAAAAGAAAGTCTAGGGTCAATGGGCCTGATCTAGAACTAAGCATAAGATCGGCTGAAAAGCCGATCTGCGCATGCTCCGGGCAGATGTTGCCCGGTGTAGCTACGGCAACGTCCGATCAACGATCGGGCTTCCGTAGGAGCAGCGTATTGACGCTGTAGGGGGCGTCCCCCAGCGTTACTACGTTGAATTTAGTGAAGGTAGGCAGGGGGAGGGAGGGTAATGTGGCTGGGAGGGGGGGCGTTTGCATTGCAGCGCCGCCGTCCCAGAGTATTAACACTCGCTTACACCGACTGAAGTTAGGGTAGCCTTCAGCCGGCGTAAGCGAGTGTTAATACGGTAAGATAAGGGGGAGTGTTGGAGGTGTGCAGCAATGTTACGCTGAGCGGTAAACCGCTCAGTGTAACATCGTAGTTCTGGATCAGGCCCCATGTGTTTGTTTCCTCTTTTAAACTGGCCAGACTCGATAAGCCAAGTGGCTTGTCTGGGTCAACACTACAACATATAAACTTTGACTTTTACCAAGTGAGGAAAATTTGCAACAGATACAGACAGAGATCAATCAGCTTACACCATAAGTGTTTATTAGTGAGTCTTGCACCCGCTTTCCTAATTGGGAAAGTCCAAAATCTATACAATAGATCATAGATTGCCTTAAAGAAAACATTAATGTAAAAAGGAAAATAAAATATATAAAATGAATAATTGTCTTCTTTCCCTCAACACTACAAAAACTTTGACTTTTACCAAGTGAGGAATATTTGCAACAGATACAGACAGAGATCAATCAGCTTACACCATAAGTGTTTATTAGTGAGTCCTGCACCCGCTTTCCTAATTGGGAAAGTCCAAAATCTATACTATACATCATAGACTGCCTTAAAGAAAACATTAATGTAAAAAGGAAAATAAAATATAAAAAATGAATAATTGTCTTCTTTGAATATATAATAATTATCATTATGTATGGAATGCATGTGCAGACTACATACAGAGAACAAACTTTTTCCATATTTTCTGGAACGTTTCTGTATTTCGAGGCAAACCTGGGACACGTGCTTTGACTTATACAATATGTCTATGCACTATCCTTTATGTAACTTTGTATAACTATACTACAGTGAGCACTTTACAGTTGTATATTCTTGTTTATAATACTGTCTGACGTATTGATCTGTCTCCTTCTTTATAACAGATGCTGAAGGACCTGCCGTACAACACCGGGGTAGACTGGTTCTCCTTCGGTGTTGTGTTGTTCCGTATGGCAACAGGTAGGTCGCAGTTCCAGTGTCATCTCTCGGCAAGAGGATGCTTCATCCGGGACCCTCTGACAAAGGACATCATTGAGGAGGTAAGTATGAGTGATAAGTTTATAACTAATGCTAGGTACAAGGTGCATTTGCAATAGAACTGGCATTTTAATATTGTTCTCATTGCTCTTTACAGCTCCTGTGTAAGGATCCTGAGAAGCGTCTGGGAGTCAACGGCCAGATTCGTTGCCATCCTTTCTTCCAGGACCTTGAGTGGGAGAAGCTGGAGTCCCTGCAGGTGGAGCCCCCATTCATCCCCAGCAAAGTAAGTGCACAGAAGAAAATGTTATAGATAGGATGCTGGCCACTTCCATCTATGCAATTTACAATGTCATCATTATATTATGTGAGTCACAGGCTATGGTCTTCCACAAGTAGAAGTGCTGTCATATTTTTGTGCTACTAAATATTATTATTTTACTATCATACACCCCATATTTAGGATTATAAAACTTTTATCTTTAAAAAAGACATTCTGTGCCTAATATCAAGAGATTTTCCTTTTTATTATTTCCACCAGTGAAGAAACACCAACCTCCGCCGCCTGGGACAACATCAGCGCTCCATCTACCGGGAACCATCCTCTGGGTGCAATACAACATCTATCCACCAAGACATCTGACGGCTGCCATCAGCCCAGGTTACAACAGTCGGCAGAACATCACCTGTCATCACATGGAGATAAGTATAATAGATATTTCATATTATTTCTCATACACTTTTATAGTCTATCTGGTTATATATATTTATATCTGGGTATCTGTATTCTACAGTCTTACATTAATTAAGCTCACTCTCCTCTCTTATGCAATTAAGTTATAAAGTTACTTTTAACAGAAAAAATGAGAAAAACTTACTTGTGTCTTCTTTTGGTCATTTAGCAGCACACGAAGATGGAAGACAAAGATGAAGATGAAGATGTGAAACAATTAGACATAGGTCCTAGGACTGCTTTTGCAGTCCCTGCTTAGAAAATCTTCTTTCCGAAATAGAGACATCCGAAAGTTTCTTTTCGGATGTCTCTATTTCGAATACCACCCACTTTAGAATTATTTTGTCCAGAATGGGAGAGTATGCCGATCAGTATACTTCACCCATTCTCAGCCGCCGCCGATATCTCACTACCGCAGGATCGCAGGGAAAGGTGAATAACCTCTCCAGGGTGCGAGGAGGATTAGGGTCAGGCTGCGGAAGAGGTAGAGTTAGGTTCAGGCTGCGGGAAATGGAGGGTTAGGTTTAGGCTGCAGGGAAGGAAGAATTAGGGTCAGGCTGCGAAGATGGTGGGTGAGAGTCAGGCTGCAGGGAAGATAGGGTTAGGGTCAGGCTGTATTATACCCCTTTCACATAGCCCCAAAATCTCGGGTTATTGGCAGGGCAAGCCCCAACCTAGGAATTGGACCCAGGACAACAGAAGGAGTATTCCCGGGTCCGACTGGGGGAGGAGTACAGTGTGAAAGATTCTACCTGGGTTTTTCAACCTGAGTAGCACATAACCTACTTCATTGGTGTAATTTGTTTGCTATTGCCCTGGCAATAAGTGTTGCCAAAGCAACAGTAAACAAATTACACAGTATGATGACTCACACTACTGACAGGGCAGACCCGGTCCTGGAATTTCCTGTATCTGCCCTGCAATGTGAAACAGGGTCTGAGACCCTGGGATCATCTAGTGACACAGCAATATCCCGGGTTCACAAAGGTGAAAGGGGCTTCAGATGGTGCTTAAATATAAAAAAAAGTTCTCCTACGGCCAACTGTTCTTTTGTTCCAATTGTAGATATAGAAAAAAAAAAGTTCTCCAAAAGAGTTTATCACGAAAGAGAAAAATTAATTAGAGTTAGAGGGCCGTATTCACAGATCCGTTTTTGCGCAGAGTCCCGTGCGTATTTTGGAATAACTGCACGTGCGTAGTAACTTTGCACTTCTTACGCTGATTCTACGCAAGGAAGTCCTATAGGCACATACGTGTGAAACGCACTTGGGAACATACGTACGGAGCGGCGTGGTGGAAATCTGTACGTACAAAGTTACGTCACAGTGGGTGAGGGGAGGCATTTAAATGACCAGTTGAGAGCGCGGTTAGCTACATACGCATGTATGTAAGTATTATACGCACGTAAATGCAAATGTAAAGATAAGGGTGCTCTACTTAAAGCCATCCATGTGAGGGGAGCGTCATGGGTGGTTGCTTGCAACGTACGTGCGTATAATCGCGTACCTAGAACTAACAGATCTGTGAATACGGCCCAGAGTTAGGACCACCAAAACAGAGAAGCCTTGTAAGTGGCTGGTGGCTTATCATATATCTGCAGATGTATTTAACGAATTCTCTGACTTTTATTTTAAGGATAGAAAGTTATAGTTTGTTGCTGGGTAATTGCAAGAGTGCTGGGGTGTCTTTGTATTTGTGTAAATTCCCCATACCTTGCAGCACCCGCTCCATATTACCTTATAAATTCATTTGAGCAACCTCCATTTAGTGTGTTTATTTAAAGCTTGTCTGGAATAGCAGCTGACAGGGGGTGCTGTTTCCGAAAGGCTTTTTTGGAGACCTCTGCCGGGGGTGAGCTTTTATTTTAATAATACATGATAAATGAACCAAAGTTGTGACAGTTTTAGAGTTAGGACCCAAACAGAGAAGCCTTGTAAGTGGCTGGTGGCTTATCATATATCTGCAGATGTATGTAACTAATTCTCTGACTTTTATTTTATAGATAGAAAGTTATAGCTTGTTGCTGGGTAATTGCAAGAGTGCTGGGGTGTCTTTTTATGTATTTGTGTAAATTCCCCTATCCTTACAGCACCTGCTCCATATTACCTTATAAATTGATTTGTGTGTGTGTGTGTAGATATATAGCTCAATATATAGATAAATATTTATCTAAACACACTCACAGTGATATATAATCCTACACAAACACACTCACACTCAAAAATACATACAAACAGCAAGTAACATAAACACACACAAAATACACACACACACAAAAATACACTTACCTTACACTTACCTTCAGGTCGCTGCTCCTGATGCGCAGGTCGACTTGTAGCTGAGACGCATCAAGTTTGTCTCTCAGTCAGCCTTCATGTGTTGTAACATCTTCCACCATCCAGCCTTCAGCGCTCTTGCAGCTGTCTAGGAGGCTGGATGTCAGTAATGGACATATTCCTTCTAAGCACACTCTCTTAGTCCCTACCACAATATAGTGAACTTAAGAGGAGAATGTCAATTATTCATTTACAGGTTTTTATATAGTGTCATTATATTTTGTAGCACTTTCTGTATGTGGCCCTGGGACTAGCACCCTGATCGCCATTGGGTTAATCTGGTCCTGATAATGTATAACATTATGGCAATTTGATATGATCTTGAGGAAACCATTAAAACATTCACAGTTTTTTATGTCAATATTATGTCAATATTATAGTGGTTTTTTTTACTCTACAGATTTGCAGGAAAAAAAAATGTAAACAGTTCTTATTTCAAAAGTGATAATATATTACAGACATGGGGCCAGATCCAGACCCCCGCATGCTTAACATGCGTCTGGGGGTCTGAAATGACACAATGTAGAGAGAAGTGCACACCCAAAATGTGTCCAGAACCCTACCTTAACTTTTATGCATTGATCTGCATCTGTACAGACGTGGATCAAAGCGTATCTGTGTTTCCCCGCCCACAACGCTTCATTGAGGGGATACAATATGCGTACCTGAAGGGTCGGGCCCTTCATCGTAATATCAGATGTACGCCGATGTTACTAGTCAGAGGACTTTCACAAATGACTTGCATAAGTCCCCTGACATTAGTAGCTCTGGATCCGGTCCATGCACAACATTTTAGTCTCACACCTCAAATCCTGCAGTTTTCAACGAATGCAACAAATCTAATAAAATCTAAATGTCATTGATCTATATGATAAATGCAATCAGTACAAAATGTGACCTGAAACCATCCTAGTTATGACAGATAATAATTTATGGGGTTGGCAAATATGCATGTTTTGCAGGTCTGGCAAAGATTGGAAGAGTGTGTACAACAAGTCAATCATTAGAGCAGATGCCGTTTGGAGGTGTTCTGTAAAATTAAACAAGTGTGTATCATGGATTGGGTGTTGTATCTATGTCCTTGCTGTACTGTAGCACAGTTTAGTCTGGAGTTGGATCTGAAAAGAATTGTGTCCCAAGCCTAAAGGCCGCCATACACTAGGGCGATTATCGGTCCCAGCAGGGGTGGCCCGATAAACGGGACGATTTCCCGCAAAGGAAGTCTCCTGTTATCAGCACCATACACCTCCTCTGCTGGGACCGATAATCCTAGCAGAAGAGGGGAGGGGGGAGGCACGGCTCTCTATGGCTCTGCTGCCGAGCTATGTACAAAGCTGCTCTGAAATACATACAAGAATCAGCCGTAGCTGTGCTTCACACAGCACGGATTCGGCAGATCCTTGTCTGTACTACTCCCTGCAATAGCCGCTGCTGTATATCTATGCAATATGCCGCTCTGACAGAGCAGTTTTGTACATAGATATTAGCAGCGTCTATTGCAGGGATAGGGATCCATTCAGCTTGCTGATTGGCTCCCTTAAAATATCGGGAGCTTTCTCCCGATATTTATTAAACTTTCCAAGCGTTTCTGGTGCGTTTATTTGGCCTTTCGGTAAAACGATCTTGGCCACTAACTACACCGATTATTTGCCCAATCACCCGATAATTGGGTGATCGGGCAGATAATCGCTCTAGTGTATGGGGGCCTTAACTGGTGTACGTTTAACTTTACATCAAGATCTCTTAGGGCTATTATGTTTTGCTACCATATCCTGAAGCCATTGCTATACTAAAACAACTGATCACATGCTAGGTGCTGGCAGTTGTCTTACATGATTTAACAATTTTGTGAATGCATGTTAGCTACGGTGCATAATAATCAGCACCTGCTTGTAAAACACCTTCAGAGAATAGTAGTATACAACTGTAACCATTTTATCCAGGATTCACTGGGTCAACTCACACTTGAAAGCAGGATGCAGCCCGAGCACCTCTGTGGGAGAGAAGTATCAGGTTTCTTATCTGGTGACAATGTAGCTTTAAAAATCATGGAGTAGTATATGTAAATAGTCAAACACAAAAGAGTATAATGTGGTTTTAAATTTAAATGAATCCACCATCTTTTTAGTTGCAGTTTTCTTTTAAACAAACACAATCCTTAGACAGGGGGTGCTGTCTCAGAGTAGCTGTTTTGTAGACTTGGGGACCTCTGCCAGGGATGAGCTCTCACTTTAAAAATACATGATATATGACCAAAGTTGGGACACTGACAGTTTTAGAGTTAGGACCACCAAACAGAGAAGCCTTGAAAGTGGCTGGTGGCTTATAATATGTATGTAACAAACTCTGACTTTTATTTTAAAGATAGAATTCTATGGTTTGTTGCTGGTTAATTGCAAGAGTGCTGTGGTGTCTTTTCTGTATTTTTATAAATACCCCTTACTTTGCAGCACCTGCTCTATATTAACTTATATATTGATTTGAGCAACCTCCATTTTGTGTGTCTGGGATAACAGCTGGCAGGGGGTGCTGTCTCAGAGTAGCTGCATTGGAGACTTGGGGACCTGTGCCGGAGGTGAGCTTTCAATTTAAAAATGCATGATATATGACACAAAGTTGGGACTCTGACGGTATTAGTGTTAGGACCACCAAAATAGAGAAGCCTTGTAAGTGGCTGGTGGCTTATCATATATCTGCAAATGTATGTAACAAATTCTATGACTTTTATTTTAAATATAGAATGTTATGGTTTGTTGCTGGTTAATTGCAAGAGTGCACATATACACATATATTATATTATAATATAATAATATCATTCGGATAATATTCAGAAAAGTAAAAAAAATTGTTGATGCCTTAGCAAATATTTGGAAACCCACTCGATGAATAAGCAGATGTAATGCAAGCATGTAACATAGACTTGTTATATGAGTCAACAGAGAATCTGTGAATCACAAGTTTGAACCGAAATTCCAACTTAGTTACCACCAATAATATTTTCACTGTTGCCTTTGAGTACAGTCCTTTGGAATGGTGCAGGTTATAATTGCCCAATTATTATTTTTTTCAACCAAAAAATGCAACAAAAAAGTAAATAAATAAACAATATGAATCATTTCAGTAAATTATTTCTTTTCAGCTATGTTGACATACAGAGACTGCTCTAGACTGGAACTGGGAATTGGTTGCTATGGGCAACATCTCCAATTTCCTTTCCCGCAGCTTAGAAAATCTGGCCCCTGGGAGTTACTGGCGGTTGTGACTCCATGGTATTTGTGACCACTATTTGTGGTATCATTGAAACTTGCAAACGCAAAGCTAACATTAGGGAAATGCACATTGCCTTGTGCTGAGAACCTAGGTAACCCTGTTGGTTGAAGAAAAACATTTTTTTTGTCATTTTTATAATTTTATTTTATGGCTTTATTTTTAGTACATTCACATTTTCAGTTAAGACAAAACACTTGCACAAAAGTATAGCATACGTTTCCATTGTAGTGAACTAATCCTACATTTGAATCATTGGAGAAGCAGACGTATTTGCATTGTGCTGGACTGTTATGTCGCTATCCACAATCTGCCACATTTGTGTACAGACCCAGAGCTACATTTACAGTTCATGTCTGGCTCACTCTTACACCTCCCATTATTTGAGTTGGATTTTTGCAAACATGGCAGTGTAAGTGAAAAATATAAGTAGTGTCCACCATGCTATTGCATGGCAGTGTATGTGTTATTCAGGATTTTGCCACAGAATCACAATTTATAATATCACTAGGGTTATTTCCAGAGCAATTGCAGGACAGTTTGTAACAATTTCTTTATTATATTATTGTTAAATCCTCAGTCAGTAACTAAATATAGTGTATTTTTTTGTGTTTTTATAAAAAGGACAACAGTACACAATTGCAAATAACATGTATAGCACAATTTCATTTATCTCACAGGTTCTATAGACAAATGTGTGGTAAATACAATACATAGACAAGTCACTGAATATTGCTATGTTAGTTATTAAAATAGTTTAATATTTTAGCCTTTTCATTGTATAACCCTAAAAGAAAGAATTTTAAGGTATTTTAGAATAATATTTACCACAGAATGTAAGCAGTGTATCACATTATAAATGCATCCTTTGCTGACAAATATAACTTGAATATGTGTCTGTGTGTCACAATGATGCTTTTGTCCCCAAGGTCCACATTAAACTATCCTCCTTTTCTGTACCAAAACTTCATCAGCAGTGATATAACATAAATGGATTTCAGTGCTTTTTAAATGTATCTGTCTTTGTCTCCTCAATGATATCTATGACATCGACATAAACTGTCAGCTAAATCACAGATCATGTGTTAGAGGCTATAAGCAGTTGGGTTGCCCCCGCTGCAGTTCCTACAGGCCTCAGGCAGTGCCCCACCACAAACACTCTGGTTAAGCAGAGTGCTGTCATCTCTACTTATGTCTGGACAGAACATTGTGGTGGGAACTTCTGCACAAGCTCTACCTTAAACAAAAGGGTTACTGTCCTGAAATGTACATTGGTGAAATATGGCAACTTTGCTAGAACAATGAAGACAGCAAGGGCCAGATTTACTAAGCTGCGGGTTTGTAAAAGTGGAGATGTTGCCCATAGCAACCAATCAGATTCTAGCTCTCACTTTCCTATTACATACTAGAGAATGTCAGCTACAATCTGATTGGTAACCGGATATACACGGGGGACGCCCCGTGAACCGGTCTCCGTCCTCCAGCACCTGCGCCTGAATATATCTACTAACGCCGAACTGAGGTATGGCATGCTGATACAGCTCCTTGGTATACATGTGCGGTAAGACCATTGAACTACCTATGATCAATACATTCATTATAATCATCGGTCAGTATATTGTGAACGATACTTTGCCTGATAAGGCACGCTGATCACAGTGAAGGATTTGAGGCATCTGTGTTAGGCCACAGCCATTGCAATAGATATTGTGGTATCTTGGCTGTAGGTTATTTGAAGAGAACTTACTAACATTGTCTCCACACTGCTTCATAACCTTTGTGAAACACAGCTTACTAACCACTACTGACTTGTTTGCCACAGTGGAGATTACATCTTAATAGAGGACTGTTATGATCTAAAGTTCTTCTATATCTGCTGCACTGATTTTTAATCATCTTAAAAGACTTTTATTTCAACCTAATTCCTCAACAACAGGAACACTTTGTATGATTTGTTTTATTGTTTTTGCATTATTTATATTATAAATTAAAATTATTCGACGTTTTATTCATAATTGCATGGTCACAACTCTCATGTTTTTTAACATTTGTTATTTGATAAGTAGTTATCAGCGCTCCAGTTTATTTATCCCCAATAGCAGGAGAGTTGGGGCTTTACTAAATTACTTAAATAGGAGAAGGCAAATATAAAGCAAACAGCTGTATATGTACTCACTACCCACATAAACGCAAATTTAATCATAGTTACAATGGACTATACCTGGTCCAAACAGTCTAAAATGTCTGTCTTTTAAATCATTCATGGGATTACATGTGCATACCAAGTGTTTATTGGTCATGTTTTGCTCCACTAGGTTTGGAAGTGAAATAAGGAAGGTTATGAAGTATGAACACACACCCTGAGATTTTGGAAGGTTACTGCCAATGTCAAGGATATTTAAGTAAAATCATGAGGCAGTATTCGAAGAAGATTAGATTATCTTTTTCCTGATAACTAGAAAAATAGAAGGTACAGAAATTTACCTAATAAGGCTCTAAGTAGGACCTGATCCAGTGGGCTAAGATGCACAATTTTGCTGCCTGCTCTCCCATGCTCTCAAAGTTGGCAAGGTGCAAACAGATTAATACAGGCAAAGGCTGTGAGGTGTATTCACAGCAGCCTATAGAAGATGTCACAATTGTGTTTTTCTTTTTTTTACTTTTACTTTTTTTAAAAAATCAAATTTAGGTCCTTGAAAAAAATAACATAAGTGTTTTTCATAATGTCTGACTAGAATAAGAGTCATCAGGTTGTTTTTTTTTTAAAAAGAAGGGTCGTTAAATAGAATTTTTAAAAATTATTTAATGTGTTAGTTTAATGTGTCTAATTTAAAGCCAAAAATAATGAATTAAAATAGGCTCTGTTTTACATCTACACCTAATTATAGGAATAAACAAAATAAATCATTTACTTTCCAAAATGTTTTATCTGATTGTCATTCAGCATAAATCAACATATATACAGGAAACACATACAAAATCATTGCATTCTCACTAAGTATAAATATATAACAAGCAAAACAGTTGAACTGACAAAACAAAGGTAAAAGCATTACACTGATATATACAAATATCTTTCTTTGTAAAGGACTTAATTGCCATCTGAAAATTAATGCAAATATTGTTATAAACCACAATTTTAAAATTACAGTCAAAACAAGATGGGTGAATTCACAATGAACACCTCTAATTCAATACCTATTACACGTATCAAAATGAATTAAATAATATTCATACACCTAATTTTTTCTCTTTGAACCTTTTGTCTTTTTAATGTGTTAATGTATTCTATAAAATAATATTTTTACATATTGTATAATTCCAAATATATTAACTGCTATTTTTTTTTTACTGTATATTGAAACGGACCTATATTTGTTATAGATTTGATTTCCATATTAACTATTACAAATTTAAGTGAAATATGTGTGAAATGTAGTTTTCGTTGTTAGTCAAGTTTTGTTTTTAATTTACCCTTAAAACGGCAACAACTGAAATGGAAAATGGAAAATTAATTACACTAGGGAAAAAAAACAATAATTATTAATATTGTTTGCTAGAAATTTAATACTGCCTATAAAATATGAATGCAGTTTAGTGGAAATTCCACACATTAATATTTTCGTAAACATGGCACAAATTTACTAATTAAACATTTGTATCATTGTTTCGTTTTTTTATTGTTAAGTTCTGTTTATTTTTAATAAATGTTGACAGGGAATAAGTTTCTTGAAACAAATCTAGTTCAGTACAATAGAAATACCAGTGTGTGTGTGTGTGTGTGTGTGTGCGTGCGTGCGTGCGTGCGTGCGTGCGTGCGTGCGTGCGTATTTGTGTGTGTGTGTGTGTTATTAAACAAAAGAACCAAAGGAATATTTATAAAATGGAACTGATATGTAAAGAGAAGTAAACATTTCAGTTCAAATAAGCCATTTTATTAAGACACACATTTAAATAAATAACTTTTCTAGTAATTATATGAATTTTTGTTTTCTATTCATATACCATATGTTGCCTTCCTTAATTAGACATAATAAATAAGTTTTGGTGTGCTTCATGTCCATTTCTGTGTCTAAAAACATTACGTGTATAAGTTGTTACCACACTGTTGTCTTGTTGCTTTTAGATACACCTGACCCCAAAAGCAACATTTTACAAGGCCCCCCGAATAACTGCCAAATGGTAGAAGAAAAAGTAAATACACACATGTGAGACATATCTCAGTCTCACTATATACTTCTGTATTTCTGTAATGCATAATTGATGTGCTTGTTTCAGCATTATATGCATAGAAGATGGCTCTACCAAGAGGAACATCGTGCCTGTATGCCCCGATTCTTTCATTGGTCATAATGGGGCAATGTCTTTCAGTATGTAATAGAAGATATCAATTTACATTGAAGTTGGTGTAACTGATGTCCATTGTGAAGATAATCTCGAATGGTTTGTGACTTCATATTGGTTTTCTACAATCTCTGTAGAGACACTATGGTCATATAACGGAGATCCTGAGGGTGGAGATGTTACTCCATGTGAAAGAGATGTGTAATGATTTGTAGAGCCCCTCATATATTGAGGTCCTAATCCATTAGGGATTACTCCAGGCTGAGATACTGGTGAGATGTTGTTGTTGCTCACAGACCACAAGTTAGGATATTGACTGCAATGTGAAAATGATTGTCATTAGCATTTTATTTTGAATACTGAAGGTCATTTATATAATTATAGTTTAATAACTTTATATTTTTACTAATGCCATGCAGGGAGGTAAAATAATCTCTTAAAATGCAACTATTTCAACAATAGAAGAATTATAAATATAAACATATATAACTGAAAATATCATGCTATAAAATTGGAGCTAGATGTAACAACACGTTACTGAATGATAGGTAAAAGGCATGAATAGCAATTTTATAATGATTATTATAGGTAAAAAAAAATGGCCGTCGTCTGTAAAAAGCCTCTATCAATTAAAAAATGCATCTAGAGTGCCAGAAACCATTTGGGTCCTCTGCCTAAAGACCCAAACAAACAAACACACACAATTAAACAATACTGGTCAGCGCTAAGACTCAATCAAAAATGTAATAATTGACAATTGTCTATATCCAGTCTTTTCCATATGATTATATTTTATTGTTATATCTTATTGTGTAATTGTGGGGTTTAATAAAATATGTTGTGTTTTTATAAGTTCTGCGTTCAAATTTTGATTGAGTCTTAGCGCTGACCAATATTGTTTGATTATTATAAGGGCCAGATTTAGGCAATATTAATGTCCACCGCACTTTCTAAATCATGACATTACCCTGCTCTTATCAGGGACCGATTGTAGACTCTATTAAGGAGCCAGAGGATTTTTGGTGACCCAGGACTGGGGGTTGCAACCATGACTCCTTGAACAGTTACAGCCCAATAGAGGAGTGTCCCTTTTACTCTCCACTGCCATTGGGTCTGGCTGTCCTTCAACAAACAGTATTCTTATGTAAGTACCTCAAATGCATTATGGGGAATTTGCCACTGATGATGATTATTATTATTGAATAGGCTAAATAATTTACTGGGTAGTATTGTCATTTATTATGAAAAGTAATCTTAGGTAGGTGAGATGCAATACAGATAGATAGATAGATAGATAGATAGATAGATAGATAGATAGATAGATAGATAGATAGACAGACAGACAGACAGACAGATAGATAGATTTACTACCTAGGATTGCTTGGGGTTGCTGTGCTGTGAGTCACTGGCAGTATTCCTGGATGAGCTTGCATTTGAAGACTAGACCAGTTGTCATGGGACTGCAGCATTGACAGGCAGGCAGAGGAATTCTCCACCATAGTTGCTGCTCAAAAAGAGAAACAAAAATGTTAATATTTAAGAATATATTTGGTATATTATTCAATGTGTTTGTTAAGAAAAATATAGATATCAGTGGAGAACTTGCCAGGCTCAGGCCCCAAAGCAAGGAGGTGGGACCTGAGTGTGGATCGGTGGGGCTGAGAGTGGGGCCGAGGAGGATCAGGGCCAGGTCAGACAGGAAGCGAGTGAAGAAGCTGCCACGGGCTGGAAGCTTAACATAGCACTCAGCACTCATAGATAGCACTGAGCCCTGTCTTAAGTTATCAGCTTGTGACAGCTTGCTGCCGTGAGTGCAGGGGGTAAGGCAACTGCAACAGACCCCCTCTCTCACCCAGTCCCTGTAGCAGCCACACCCCTAGCACCCACGGTAGTTACACCCCTGCATATCATATTGGGATACTGAGTTGAGAAGTGATATTTCCTAGCTTAACTTAAATGTAAAGTTATTTGCACCTCTCACATTGCAACATGTATTTACTGAGGTTTACACTTTCTCAAACTCTGCACCAGCGTCATGGCTGATAAATGTTATGTTCAAAATTACCATGTAAGCAATTGTCACTGGCTATAGAAGATTAAAAACAACAAGCCAAGAACGTGTCGGCGCTCTGGCACTACCAATTAACGCAGCTGTCACAAAGTAGACCTCTACCACATTAGAGACAAAAATACACCAAAACAAATAGTGTAGAGCGCTGATAAGATCGTTATAAATATCCAATTTGAAAATGAATACCTTATGATGGTTGAAAAGTACAATACAATAACTATTAAAACACCAGTGCATTAACAAATTAAATATTTAATTCACATAGAAACAGTATATGACAAGCAAACTAAAAGTTGCAAGCATTAGAATTATATCATAAATAATTGGCAAATAGTTAAAATATTGTGTCACAGATGACCGACATAGACATATCAATTGATACTGATTCAGTGGACGGTGGATCACGTCTATCGCGTGAGACGTGATCCACCGTCTCACGTGACTGATCATTCCTCAATTGCTACTACATCACACTGAATCATATTGTGATTATAATATTCATTGATCTGCAGCATCGGTCATCTGTGACACAATATTTTAACTATTTGCCAATTACATGGTATATTAATAACTTTTATGATATTATCCTAATGCTTGCAACTTTTAGTTTGCTTGTCATATATTGTTTTTATGTGAATTAAATATTTAATTTGTTAATGCACTGGTGTTTTATTAGTTATTGTATTGTACTTTTTAACCATCATAAGGTATTCATTTTCCAATTGGATATTTATAAGCATCTTATCAGCGCTTTCCACTATTTGTTTTGGAAGATTAAAAACAATACTAACACAAGACCTCAGTCAAATAAGTAGCTTTGTTATCTGTGTAAACAAACTCATTTTTCATACAAAATAATTTGTGCTTTAATGTCCAGCAAAAGCTTTTCTTTTTAAAAGTATAAGTATATATTGTGCTATGGTAGATAGCTTTGTTACTCACTTGAAGAATTGTTTCTGTGAGAGTATGGACTGGGGTATGGTGCTGCACGATGATTCCGCAGAGATGAATAGCGATCACAGCCATGAGGAGAAGAAAGGGCTATGGGGTTTCCAAACTGCGAGTGGGGATTAGCAGGTGAGCACAGTGGTCCAGAGCTTGGTATTAGCCAGCTACCTACTGAAGTAGAAGCAAAAATGGGCTTATTTATAAAAATATAACAGAACTAAACTGTGCAGTAAATAGTTCTTCATTATTTTGTAAAAAATATAACACTGATTATTGTTTTAGACAATTTGAATATATATTTGTTGTAGAGAACCCTGTCAGGTTTTCCATGTGTAAT
>WWET01001269.1:72740-96561 GCA_011038615.1 Limnodynastes dumerilii
TCAGGTCATTTAAATAATATATACCCTTTGCTATCCAAGCTCCAAAGGCCGCAGGGTTGCATCCGGGAGGAAAGTTGGGGTTGTTATAGAGGGGGATAATGGGACTAGGCAGAGCAGAAAGCTGGTACCGACGTCTCACACTGTCCCAGAGGGTCATATAGTGATTAGTAACTGGGTAAAGAGAAACCCCAAGAGGACGTGCCGGTTTGGGTAGCCAAAACAGTGAGGCCATAGAGGTTACCCCACAATACTGTGCTTCAATGGATGGCCATACCCGGGTAGTTCCAGAGGAGCACCATAATACACATTGAGCAAGATGAGCCGCTATATAGTAACGACGGAAATCTGGCAAGCCAAGACCCCCTTCTCTTGTTGTCCTGTGCATAATTTTTAGGCGAACTCGCGGACGTTTGCCCCTCCACACAAATCTATTAATATGAAATTGTAATGACTTGAAAACATGTAACGGAACTCGAACCGGAAGGGCCTGAAAAAGGTACAACAATCTGGGGAGAATATTCATTTTTATGGACACAATACGGCCCATCCATGATATTATTAACGGATCCCATCGTCCTAAATCATTCTTTATTTGGGTAAGAATTGGTGGATAATTGGTTTGGTAAAGTTGACTATAGTTCTTAGTTAAATAAATCCCGAGATATTTAATTTTTTTCCGATTCCAAATAAAAGGGAAGAATTGTTCAAGATCATGGCGCAGCTCAGGAGATAAATAAAAGTCCAAGACTTCAGTTTTTTGTGGGTTAATTTTATAACCAGAATATCTACCATAGTCACTTATCTCCGCTAATACCGCCGGAAGAGAAGAAGAAGGGTTACTTAAGGATAACAGGACGTCATCCGCATATAGAGCAATCTTATGGTCTGATTGTCCCACTGATACCCCAAAAATGGCCGGATTAGAGCGAATTCGTATGGCTAAGGGCTCGATTATTAACGCAAAAATTAGGGGGGATAACGGACAGCCCTGCCTAGTCCCATTAGAAATAGCGAACGGGGTAGAGGACACTCCGTTTACTGTCACTGTAGCTGAAGGGGAGTCATAGAGAGCTAGTACGCCTTTCAGGAAACGACCTGAGAATCCCATCGACCTAAGGACCCCTTGTAAGAAGGGCCAGGAAACTCGGTCAAAAGCCTTTTCCGCGTCTAAGGCCATAAGCAGCGCCGGGGATTTTTTAACCTGCATGGAATGGATCAGATCTACTGCTCGCCTGGTATTATCCAGTGCTTGACGTCCCAACACAAACCCAGTCTGGTCAGGGTGAATCAAATGGGGGAGGAGCGGGGTCAAGCGTAAGGCCAAAACCTTCGCAAAGAGTCTCAGGTCCACATTTAACAGGGAAATTGGCCTATAATTGCCACACAATGATGGATCCTTTCCCTCTTTTGGGAGAACAATAATATTAGCCAGTGTGGACTCTCGGGCAAATCGGGATCCATTTAAAATAGCGTTGAAATAACAGACCAGAGGAGGAGCTAAAATGGTAGCGTATTTTTTATAATAATTGGTGGTAAAGCCATCCGGGCCTGGAGCCGATGAAGCTCTCATGGATTTAATAGCCAGCATAAGCTCTTCTACAGTAATTTCCCTGTCAAGAGTTGTTTGTTGAATGGGAGATAGAGAGGGAAGATGTAAAGAAGCAATATATGTATGCAAATCAGTGGCCAGTTGAGCAGGTTCGGGTTGGTCGCCCTGTAGATTATATAGAGAGCTATAAAATTTTCTAAAAATCTGAGCCATCTGTGCTGGGTCAAAGGTAGGAGGAGAATCAGGGGAGATCTTCAACTCATTGATCATGCTTAAGGCTCGTTTATCACGCAATTTGTTGGCCAATAAGGTATCTGCTTTATCAGTTTTGTCGTAAAATTTTTGGTGAAGTTTTTTTAAGGTGGAGGCAGCTCTACGGGACAAGATAGTGTTTATCTGGCCTTTAAGAGATGAGATTTGTTCTAGCAGAGCAGGGTTGGGAGATGATTGAAATTGCATTGTGAAGGAGGCCAACTGAACTTCAAGTATAGAGAGAGTTTGGGCTGACGATTTTTGTAAAGCTGAAGTTTTACTAATAATGTGACCTCTAATCGTAGCCTTATGGGCTTCCCAAAGTATTCCAGGGGAAATTTCTTCCATAGTGTTAAATTCAAAGTAACATTGTATAGCTGTTAATAACTCAATACGGGATTCGGGGTTTAACAAAATAGCATCATCTAAGCGCCATCTACGTGTTTTAGGGTGACGGTGAAATAAGTTGCATGTGAATGAAACCTCAGCATGGTCTGTCCAAGGCAACGGAGAGATGTTGGCTGAGTGTACTGTATGAGCTAAAGAGTGTGAGACATAAAGCATGTCAATACGTGTATGACACTTATGAGGGGCTGAATAGTGTGTGTATCCTCTAGCATCCTGATGTTTAAGACGCCAGGTATCATATAAGAGATGGGAGTGTAGTAATTTTATAAGAGATGCTGAATCTTTGGAAGATGGTGGCCTGGGAGAGCTCCGACCAGACTGGGTTCTGTCCAGGGTTGAATTAATAACTAAATTAAAATCCCCTCCAAGGATAATATGTCCCTGTGCGTGCCTATCCAACCGACGAAAAAAAGATGTAAAGAATTGAGCTTGGGATTGATTTGGGGCGTAAAGTGACACTAGGGTGACCGTTTCAGTCCGAATAGTTCCTGTAAGTATTAAATATCGGCCCTCTGGGTCCGCCCAGGACGAAATTAGTATGAAAGGGATATTACTACCTAAAAGGATTGCAACCCCGCGGCGTCTGGCGTCCGCGCCACACTGTTTTATAGACATGTTTTTTTCTTTTACAGTGCCCGGTGTTGGTGCTGATTCTCTGCACTGCTGCAATCTTTAACTAATACTGTTGAAAATAAGATTGTGAGATGGTCAAATTTGACTGGAAATACATGTTATTGATGATTATAATAATGAGGATAATGCTGGCAGCAAACTCTATTTATAGACTCTGCCAGCGTGGGAACGTAAGAGGTTATAAATAGAACTGGTTGCCAGCATAATTCTCTTTTGTGATGCGAGGCCTTGGCAGTGAGACCTTATGCTGTGACAGTACCAGCCTTATTTTTTATTTCGCCAGGACTTTTCCATTGGATTAAAAGTTTGGAAGAATGGATCCATTACAGATGAAGATCCTTTCCATATTGACCGGGCTGGTCATTCTATTAATATATGTTGTGGGGACATTACGGTTGCAGCAGGCCTTGGATGGCATGGCAGGGCATTATGGTGCCTGTGGTTCCCCATATGTCAGCATACCCTGGCATCCATGGGCATGCTGATGCTTGTAGTACTGAAAGAACCAGCATGCCCTATAGTGGTGTTATTTGTGTACTTTTTTAGTTATTTATTTGTATTAGTCAGTGTGTGGAAATTAGGGAATAAAAATATTTTATTGTACTTAAAAAAAACAGACGAAACTTGGTTTAGACTGTGGTAGTAGAACCTGCAGCCATTGCTACCACGGCTCTGACTGTGAGTATTAAATGACTTCCCTTTTTTCTGCTGAAATACGCAACTCTGAATAGGACATTTAGCGCATCAACATTACAGATGCACTAAAACTATGGATCAGCTCCAAACTCTCTCTCTCTCGCATTTGCTATGTTAAAACTCTGCATCAGGTCCATTGTTCGTAATGTGTTTGCATTATAATTTTTTCAACACCCTCCCCTATTTAGGAATTTATATCTATGTAAGAATTGTATGAATAAATGATAATAAAATGAATGACAAAAACAATAAACAACAAATATTGACCTTTTACTACCTGGCTTGAAAATAGTCACATAACTATTGTTTTATTTTGTAGTAAACCTGCTATCCTAATTAGTATAAACTACATGTCCTTAGAGATACCCTTTAATGTACTGGTTGTAGCGTTATATAGTTTCCCTGGGCATTTTACATCCAGGCAGTTTATTATACTGTTTAGTCTGCAGACATCTCTCTTGTCTCCAGAATAATTTCCCTTTGAAGTAAAAGTTGCTAAAACATAACAAAATGAACTTCCTATCCAGTACCTCTATTGTTATAGTTAATGAGAACAAAAAAAAGGCATTTACATAACATTGGTTTTGGCACACTTCATCGGTCATTGCCATTTCCCTGCTATTCTTCATGATGATTTGCACTCTGCCCTAGTGAAAATAATGGGCAACCCCTGGGGCCTGTGTTTCTTTCTTAAGTTAAAACAACAACAGCATTTTTATTCACTTGCAAATTAATACAATGTAAATTAGCCACTGGTGTGTCAAAAACTTTCTCCCTAATTGTGTTCAGACTCCAGTCAGATTTAGTTATTCTAAAATAAAATCTAGGGCCAGATTTACTAAACGGCGGGATTGGAAAAGTGGAGATGTTGCCTATAGCAACCAGTCAGATTCTAGTTCTCACTTTCCCATTACATACTAAAGAATGTCAGCTAGAATCTGATTGGTTGCTATGGGCAACATCTCCAATTTTCCAAACCTGCAGCTTAGTAAATCTGGCCCCCAGTGTTGTTTACTGCACCATGTCACTGATTATGAACAGGATTGGATAGTTGTCCGGAAGGATTGTCTTATTGGACAGAAATCACACGTCAGTGGGCTGGGGTCACTCATTATCACTCATTCTGAACACTCATTCTATCTTATATATATATTTTGCTTTGAGCATGATTATGCTGGTCACTGAACAGATCTATTGTTTAGAGGCATAAGAAATTGGGTGAAAATTATACCTTTTGTTGATTATTTTGGAAACTGTAACCTCAGAGAGCCACAGACTGCATTTTCCTGAATTATACAATAGAGACTGATTGTGGAAGTTTTATCTCTGCATTGTTTGTAAGAATTAGCCATATAGTGCTGCTGCCTCACTGTGTGCTATATTTATTTCCACCATGTATTATATAGCTCATCATCTACAAATGTCCTATCCATGGTCATTTCAGTTTTATGATGTATATCTAGTTATACAGTTGTTGTGGATAGTACAAAAGAAGCTTAACCACTGACTATATTAAACCGTTTTACTCCATAAGCATTCTAGAAGCAGAGTGCTAGTTTTTGAATACTTCACATACTGTACACATTTATTTGATTAAATTTGTCTATATCAGTAGTGCTCTCATTAGTAACATCCTGAAATAATAATTTTGTGTTTTGCCTATTATATTGAAAAGTAGGACTCCTCCGTCAGTGACGTTGGTCCTGATTTACAGTTAAGAGTAAAATTGTGAACTTAACTAAATATACGCACGTGAAAAATCCGCAATACCGATTTACAGAAAAGAAGGAACCCAGTTAACCACTTCCCCTGAGTCGGGAGAGCATCATAAGGACGTAAGTCTATCTTGCGTATAATTAGGTATGTGCGGACTCTATTAGATGTGAATCAGTTGTGCGTAACGGTGCTTGAAATTCCTTATAATTTAAAGATACGTAACTAAACTCACTGATTAGGCTCTGGCAAAGTAAAATAAATGTTATTTCTCAAAACAGCAAGTACTCATTGACATATGTACTCAAAAATAACCATTCAAAATTAAAAACAAGAAATAAATATAAACATGAGATACTTTACAAAAAACATAAACAGATACTGCATGTGGTAATAAAAATAATGATCCACTACATATAGAGAGTTTCATAAAACATTTACAAAACAATAATAAAAAACAAAAACAAACAACCACTATAGTTATATACATATAAATGTTATTGTGTGTGTTATAATAATTTCAAGTTAATTAGTTACACAAAAAAACCTTCTCAAACTATACACAAATAATAGAAATTTTATATAGTTAAAGTCTAGCACAAAATGTGAAATCAAGATTTTAAAAAACAAGCCTTTATTTGTTTAATTTATAAACACAAATCCATTAATTAAAAACACGCAGCAGGTGTGGGCTGAACTAAGTAAGAGACGATGCATGGCCTCACAGCAAATAATATGGTTTCTCTACTTACAAGTGGTCAAGGGCTACCTTAACTTTTCCTAGTATGTTACTTTCCGCAATTCACTTCTACCTGTGAATCAGTCCTAACTCTGTTGTCACGCCCATACTGTACATTAGTAGCCCGTGTGCAGCTAATTTGCATTAAGAATCTTCTAGCCTTGCATGCAGGACTTGTTACCTGCCGATGTCTGCATCAGTCCTAAAGCTGGCCATACACTAGAGCGATTATCAGCCCGAACACCCAATTATCGGGGATCGGGCAAATAATTGCTCTAGTGTATGGTCCAGATCAATTTTTTAAACGAAAAATAAATGCACCAGAAACACTCTGGTGCGATTATTTGATCTTTTGACATGTTTAATTTCAGTTGCGAGAAAGCTCCCAATATTTATAGCAAGCTGAATAGCTCCTTATACTTCAAAGCTGCTGCTGCTTTATATCTATGTACAAAGCTGCTCTGACAGCATTGAGGGTATACTTTAAAGATGTCAGCAGCATAGTACATAGATATACAGCAGCCGCTATTGCAGGGAGTAGTACAGACAGGGATCAACCGAAACAGCGCTGTGTGAAGCGCGGCTTCGGCTGATTCTTATCTGTATTACTGCCTGCAATAGCTGCTGCTGTATATCTATGCACTATGCTCTGATTGCTTTAAAGTATACCCTCAATGCTGTCAGAGCAGCTTTGTACATAGATATAAAGCAGCAACATACAGCGCCCTGTACCCACCCTACACTTCTGCTAGGATTATCGGTCCCAGCAGGAGAGGTGTATGGTGCCGATAACGGGACATTTCCCTAGCGGGAAATCATCCCGTTTATCGGCCCACCCCCTGCTGGGACCAATAATCGTACTAGTGTATGGCCAGGTTAAGTCTGACGTCCCTGTATGTGAATCAGTCGGCCAGGGTTTCCGTATATTTGGGTTCTGGGCATTCGCAGTTTAACTGATTGTAAAAAAAATGCACGTAGATTCTACACTTACTTAATGGTGAATGCGGTCCATTGTACCTGAATCTGCTGGACCACAATTTACGTGACATTTAGATCTCACACAGACAATTCATTGACATGTCTCACAACTGTTTCCTAAAGAGGACCACAATGAGACTTCAAATGATAGTGCATTTAAGCATACATTTATCCAAATTATATCTGATTAACTGACAGGTTCATCCTGGTGCCCCCAAGCAGATAGTGAGTTTGCAGCAGCCTTATTGTGGAGGAGTCAGGTTCCAAAAGTAAACTAGTATTAGGAAGAAGAAAACAAGCTTTTATTCATATATAATTATTGTATGTAAGGACAAAATATCATTGTTTAAATACAAGGTTAAAATGATCTGATAGGATAATTAAATATAGGAGAATATCCTCCCAAATGTGTTAGTATGAACCATATATAGACCAACAGAAAAATACAGTGAAAAAAATGGATTAGTGTTAGATTAGTGTTAATGGGATATGTTTTTATTATCATACACAAATCCATCAATATATCAATACAGGGCTCAATATGACCTTATATAAAAAAAAATGTGTCTAGTAAGTGGTAACAATTAACATGTATGTGTTTTAATATTCCTAATTTAAATCATTTGGATTCATATTGATATGTTTTTAAGGACATGTACATTTAATGCAATAATCACTCTTGGGCTATTACAGTTAAAATAGACACAGATCTTGTTGTTGAACAATACTGTGCTTGATATTACACAATTCTTTATATTGACCCTGTATGTAATTACTTATTAGATTATTGTAGCTATTAAACTCTTCTCATTAGGAACACAATGTGACATGCAACACTAGTTTTTCCAGTAATACAGTATATAAAAATACATTTGCCCTTATGCATTGCAACCTGGATTGGCAAAGGCAAACCCTTTAGCTGCATGAATTTCTAAATGACTACATTTTACATCCTCAAGTTCAGTGTGCAATAAATTTGTCTTGGTCTGAAACATCTGCACTTATATTGTCCTAACGTATGTCTCTTTCATTTAAGGGATCAAAATCATCCTGTAACTCTCCCAATGTATATGAGTTGTTAATTTAAAAAGTCCTAGATACTTAACTGTTTAATATGTTGGGGCTGCCTTTATTTTAGATGCCAAAGTTTTTTTTATTACTCCTCCACAGACAATGAACAGAAAGCAACAAAGCAAAAATATTATTTTAGATCATCTATAGATTAATGAATGTTTGCTACATTCAAATTTTCCCAATTTATTATCTTGTTCATGTAACTAAATCTTTTTCTTTTTTTTCTGTGTGCATAGTATGAGATTGTTTTGTGTCAATAAATCCCTGATCTGAAAATCTCCTATTCTGCCATACTGTGTTTTGTTTTTGTCTTTTGTAAATTAAACTATGGCTCTACTGACGCCAGAGATTTACCGTACTAGAGATAGCAAGGATAAACTACACTTGCTTCCAATTAGCTATTTTATGCAAAGCTTGTTACTTTTGCCAACTAACACAGCTATTTTTAGTTTATATGCAACCACTTATCCTTGTTTACATTCTGCAATTATAACTGTTAATAAATGTGTTATTTCTGACCACTAATCTGACTAAACCACTGGGTAGACATAAATGGAAATAATTAATAGGTGTGTAGAGGCAGGTGAGTCTGTCTTTAAAGAAAAATATGGGTGTGGGTCCCCGCAAAGTATCGAACTAGGGCCGTTCTCTCCCAGATATGGATTGCTTGTGCCTCAAAGAGGCATAGCAATTGATCCTCGGAGCACAGAACACAGTGAGTGTCTAAACTAATCCCAACCCATTATCTAATTCTAATCCTAACCCTCCCCTTCCATTACCATAACCCTCCCTTCCCCGCAGCCTGGCCCTAACCCTCCCTTCTCCCTAGCCTGACCCTAATACTCCCTTCTCTATAGCCTAACCCTACGCTGCCCCTAATAGCCCCTCCTCTATAGCCTAAACCTAAGACCCCCCTCCCAGCCTGACCCTAACTCTCCCCTTCTATGGTCCTAACCCTAACCCTCCCTTCCCAAGCGCCTAACCCTAACCCTCCAATACTAAAATGCCCTGGAGAGGTTACTCACCACTCCGTAGCTGTCATCCGGCAGTCTGCGAAAAATATTCCGATCAGCACACTCACCCATTCATAAAAAAAATTCTAAAATGTTTCCCTATTCAAAAAAGAGGCAGCCTAAAAGTAACTTTCAGCTATCTCTATTTCGCAAAGCGGGCGATCAGACTGGAGACTGCAACCAGTAAAATATATTGTCTAATACATTATAAAATGCTGCTAATATACATACTGGGGTATGGTTGGAGTCAGGTCTGTGAGTGGGCAGAACAAGTTGCCTTAGGTAAGATTAATGCATTCCTAGAACATGAACAAATGTGGTATATTCCCATTTCACAAAGTGCTGCTCCACCTCATACAAACATAAATACTGATATTTTAAAATAGGAAGAAAGATCGCATTTGATTGCCTGTTCAGCTCACCATAATACCTGGAACCAGTCAGTGAAGTCATTCAGCAATAAGAAAACTGGTCTTATTCTAAAGCAGGGAACACACGTGTGCAATCCTCTTCAGATTCAATGTCAGACCAGACTATTTACACAGTCCTATAGCAGACCAAGGTAGCAGATAAAAAACCCAATCAATGCATTCACATTTGTACAATTCTGCAGCACACCTGCATCTGCCGAAATGATTTGCTGAAAGGATCACTGTACACACTCTTCCACTGACTGCCTGTCACTTACACACAAAGGCGGCGCTGCATGACATCAGAATCGGGGAAAGAATTGGATAAATCAGTTGTGGGAGCATACGCACTTGTAATTTGGTCAGGTGATAACACACTTATTCAGTGTTGGGCCAATAGGATAGTCAGAGGTCAGATTAGAGAAAAATTAGGTAAGTGTGTACCCATCTTAACTGTTGGTACTTAGGGATTTAAATATTATACAGTATTTGGCTAATGTTATGTGTAAAACAGCTGCTAAAGGAAAAATTTGCCTGTACCAGTCATTTTTCTACACTGTGCTTAACAACTTTGGTTGTTGCTTTACACAGTTGCAAAAAGGCAGAATTTTGATGTGTATGAACTGTGCCGTCATGGGTACCTTCTGTTGACTGCAAACACCTCAACTATTTCTTGATAATTGAGGTGTTTGAACCAGAGCTGACACAGTCATCAATCAATGGGCAAGTGTCAAGTCTTATAGACCGCATATACGCAATCTACGTAACAAAATGAAACGTAGATTACGTAAAATAGTTACTACGCATGCCTAGTAGCTATTATCGGTAAATTAAGGACGTACGTGAGATACGTCCGGGGTTGTGAATATGGACCATAATTCCAAGCAACACGTTATTACTATTAAAAAGCTGCCAAGACAGGAAGAAGACCTCATGAAGTCCTAGGCATCCCTTCCAATGGCCCTATTGCGATAGGACCGTTTCCTTCCAGCCAGTTTCGAACTGGCTGGGATTTCGATTGCATATGCCTCGATGAGGCATAGCAAACGATCCACGGAGCACTAAGCTTTCAGTGCTTTGAAATGTAAGTAAAAAAATTCCCCCACTCATTACCCTAATCCTAACCCTCCCTTCCTGGCAGCCTGACCCTAACCCACCATATCCCGCAGCCTGACCCTAATTCTCCCTTCCCTGCAGCCTGACCCTAACCCTCCCTACTCCGCTCCCTGGAGATGTTACTCACCTTTCCCTGCAGTCCGGCGGCGGGATATTGGCGGCGGCGGTATTTACGAATAAGAATGGGTGAGTATGCCGATCAGGATACTCACCCATTCTAAAAATAAAAATTCTAAAGTGGGGAGTATTTGAAATAAAAGAAAGAAGATTTTCTAACCGGGGACTGACAACGCCTTCCAATAGCTGGAATAATGGGATTTAATGCACAAAATTTTCCATATATATTTTTTAGTATAATAAATCTGACGAAATTGAAACAGAAAGTAAATAACTCCGAGAAGAGAATTTTCAAAATGAATCTTACAATTGGATGTATGGAAAATGCATCCTGCAGTCTGTATTAGGCAGTATTATTAAAGTATTTCTGGTGGAGTTATTAGCAAGCTCTTATCTATCTATCTATCTCTCTCTCTCTCTCTCTCTCTCTCTCTCTCTCTCTATCTATCTATCTATCTATCTATCTATCTATCTATCTATCTATCTATCTATCTATCTATCTATCTATCTAATCTATCTATCTATCTATCTATCTATCTATCTATCTATCTATCTATCTATCTATCCTATGCAGCAGTTGTACAAGACTCCTATAATATGGAATAAGTGGTTTAATATAATTCCTTCAATATTGTATTTCTTTGTATTTATTTCTTTGTATTTTGTTCATCTGATTCATATTATCTATTGGGTTTTGTTTCTCTATCTATATTGCATCTTTACAATACATTTATAGTTATCTATGTATCCAGCATGAAAATAAATAGCAGCTTGAGATATTGAGTAAAACATAACTTGACTTTGTAGTAGTCCTGTTAAAGGTGCCATGTGAACCTTTGTGGCAGGAAACAGTTTATAGTACAGTAACTTGGTCTATTGTCTCAGCCTTTGCTGCTCAACTTCATTACTATTACCATGACAAAGGGAAGAGCAATCCTACTTCCCTTTTCTCTCCTTCAAGTCCTGTCTCCTCGAGACTCGCTTGAATTTCACTTTGATACTTTGACACCTCGTTCTTCCCCCAGACAGAATAATTACAAGAGCTCAAATAAACTTTGTTTTTTCCTTCTCCTGATCCAGGAAAGCTCTTGTGATTTGATGTTGGAACTAAGATTCTCAGAAACAAAAGTCCATCAAACTTATTTGCAATTCAGAGTGGCGAGAAAACAGACAGAAAAGGAAAAGGCAAAACATACATTGTGTAGATAGATAGATAGATAGATAGATAGATAGATAGATAGATAGATAGATAGATAAACAGATAGAAAGATTTGTTTTATTTACTTGTAAAATTCTTATTTAAAAAAAAAAACAATAGTATTTCATACATGACAAATAGTTTTCAAGGAAACTACAAGTTTTAAAGTTTTCAGGTTAATATTTCTCATGCTTTAAAGGCCAAATGTCATTGTAGAGACATATATAAAATGGCAACAATTACACAATTTCAGTAATGTCATAGTGGTAGCTATGTAGCACGTGCAGAATCATTTACATAGTATTACCAGCATGGCATTATGGTTTGCAAATGAATTGAGAATGTTGCCAAGTATGGGAAAAGAAAGGGCCAGAACTCAAATTTATGGAATTTCAGAGCAGAAAAATAGGTGCAAAAAATTGTGGCTAATTAGTTTACTAGTTAAGTTTAAATAAATTACAATTGGAAACTGGTATCTATGCAATCACAGCTTACGCAACTTAAGCAGATACCAAGTAGACTTTCCACCATCACCACCTAGTGGAAATCTTAGGCAACACTTATACCACACAATAGGAAATGCTAAAATTCAAACACTTTAAAACATTCATGAATATATTTCTGATGAAATAGAAATCTTTTAGCATCTGATAATCTTTGTGTGCAACAATGCACATGTACAATAACAGTCTTGTATATTTGAGTGTATTTTCTTGCTCAGTGTTATGAAAATACAGGGCTGCGAAAAACAAGCCTACATAAGATACAGACAAGCTCACAGAGTTCAGAAAGCTCAGAAGTATTTCTATTTTCTTTCAGAACCTCATTATAGCTGTCTTCTAGTTGTCTTACACTGTAGTTGTGGGCAATCGCCCTAAAATACATAGTGAAACATTGACATTTGTCCCCAAAGACTATAACAGAAAGCATGAATGAAGACACTGCAGCTCACCACTAATCTGTCATCACACTAATGTAGAGGGTACTTTCAGTCTTAGGTTTGCAGTCTGGCAATACAGGGAAGAAATGTACAGCAAAATATGAGGAACAATTAAAAAAACTATGTTATTGTGAATTTACAGATCACTTTGGCAATGTACTAAAGCCATGGACCAATGTGAATTTTGTACATTCAAACTCATATATGTGGCTGTGTGCTGGATGCTCTGATTTGTGCAAATTCTTTCTCCTATGACTTTTGGGATTGTAACTACAAGAAGATCTAGGGCTAGATTTACTAAAGGGCAGTTTTATCAAACCGCCGCTTAGTAAATCTAGCCCTATATCATCTTTTACTTTCACTTTCTGGCGTTTCAAAACTGCTGTATTTAGTAAGGGTTAAATCACCAACAAAAATGCCAGAATGAGCACTTCTTCAAACCAGTGCTTTACAAAGCACCATTCCAATCTACCGTATTACCGCCAACCAACTACCAAAAAAAGAGGTGGTTGTGAGTGGCGATTTGTATATTAAATAATTTCCTATAGTTACCAAAACATAAGAAAACTGTAAAAGCATGTTGCTGTATTCCATGCACCAGCATGGCTATGGCTGCCAGGACATGCTGGCACTTGGGAAACCGTTATCCAAAGCTGGGGGGGGGGGGGGCCCTTGAGAAGCTCCACACAGGTTTTGTAAGAATATCTATAAGCTGGGATTTTCCCACGCTGTCACAGCTTATAATTGTGCCATGATATTTTGTAAATCTACCCCCTATTGTTTAGTGTAAATGTTTATTCAAGACTTTAGACTGTAACCTACAATGGGAAGAAAATTATATGGATGATTCAATATTCTCTAGAAATCTCTGCAGTAGTGCTATGCAAATTATGGATTGAATTCAGACTGACAGAATGTGAATGCTTCCACTACAGACTTTCACCATGGAGCTGGATCTGGTTACACTCCCTGCTAAAAAAATCTTATTGCCGAATATGGGACACCCAAAAGTGAGTAAATTATTTGTGCAGGGTAGGGAGGGTTAGGGTGAGACTCAAGGGGTAGGGAGGGTTAAGGTCAGGCTGCAGGGGAGGGAGGGTTAGGCTGTTGGGAAGGGAGGATTAGGGATAGGTTAGTGAGAGGGGATGGTTACGGTAAGAATTAGGGAATGGAGTGGGGGGGGCTATTTTTTTTACTACTTTTCGCACCACAGAGCTTTCGGTGCTCCGTGGATCGATTTCTATGCCTCATTGGGAATCTGATTTTTCGAAAATCAGATTTTCTATGCGGGGACCCACCACACCCAGCTGGATCCTCACAATCCAGGCTTCTGTTCTGGAAGCCTTTAAATCAGCAGGGTTGAAAGGAATGGGTTGCATACAGTGCGTACACATGGTGGGAGCTTGGAGGTATGTTAACCACTACTTACTAAGGGCTTGATTAACCGCTTTCATACAATCCTCCCCTCACACACCTCCCGTTTAGCATAATTTCACAATATAGCCATTGTTGACACAGCTGGTATAAATAAATTCAGTTAGTTTGTCCATAGCAATGTTCCATGTTTTATAATAGAAAGATTGGCTTAATTTAAAATAAATACAAGTTTCAATTAGGGCACACACATGATCACAGGTTAAAAACAAATCATACTGAAGAATGAAGAATCATGTGCAATATTCTCAGATGAATAGATTACACACTTCAACAGCCTTCAGCTCTACTAATGCCAGGTTTTCACAATTTTTTGTCATATTATCAAACTGTCTTGACCTGTGATAAATTAAAAAAAATTTCACTATATTGTGAAAGTTTAAGGGTTTTCTAAATAGCATAAAGAGAAGCCCCTTGGAAATGGAAGCTGCTGAAAGCCTATATCCCCTTTCATTTCATGTGTAACAAAATAAGCATTTCTTGAAAAGACTTTTGCCTTAATCTGTATCTCTATGCAGCAATTATAACACCTTAAAGTAAAGAACCACAGTTTCTACAGTAGTCGTTCTTCATAATTCAATTATCCTCCCCTGATTAACAGTAGTAAAAGTACTTTGGCTGGTGAGAAAAGTTATGTAGAATAATTTCAATTTCAATGGTTACTATGGCAGCAAGTTTCCACCATCACAAACAGTAAAAGTTATTTCCCACCTTGCTTGCGATGTGTGGGCCATTTTGAAAACAGCTGCTTTGCTTAGCAAAATCCTGAATCCTTTACTTCCTTCCACAGCACAAATCCACTATGATCAAAGTGTTAAACAGCTGAAAAAGGTAAACTCTCTACTTACCAAAGGACTTATTTGCTTTATTATACTTAACTACCTGCAAATTCATTTTCCAAAATAACATATTTGTAAGCAGTTGAACAATGTATATCTTATATTATATTTAGACTACAGGACAAGAATAGTTAGTGTTTGGGTGATGGTTAGTGTTTGGCTCTATGTACTTTGCCAAGTCCTACCTTAACTTTTCCAAGCGTAAGTAAGGACGTAGGTAATGGATTGAGATACGTAACGGCCTAACCCTGCCCATACTGGACGATTTAAAGGCCTCCCTCCACCTACATAGCGTATTTTTGATGTTGTATTGAAGACACGCCCTTTCGTTCGTATTTCTGCTGAAGTTATGTACGATCAGAGTTACGTTGCGTATCGTCTGCCATGCACATGCGTAGTACATACAAATTGGCGAATTTACATCAGCAGCTAGTGTAAAATTGCTAGTGTATGTAGCTCAGGATCTGGAACAATGGGCCTGATCCAGACCTACGTCTGCTTGCGTTTTTACGGTGGGCGTAAGCGTAAAAACGGCCCTTTGTACTTACTGCGCATGCGCGGGCAGATGTTACGCTCATGTTATGGTCCAAGAAACGGAGCGTATTCACGCTGGGGGGGTGTGCCTGCCATACGATCTCCGGAATTATGAACTGAGGACGTGCTAATCATTGTAGCTACGCAATGAGCTTACGGACGCACGCAGTTACGCTCCTAAAAGTTAGGGTAGGTTTTGCTGAGCGTAAGAAGGCAAAAGTAAATACGACCAAGTGCCGAGCGGAGTGCATTGGAGGTACGCCGGCGTAAATACGCTACGCATATAAGCGTTTCATGAGCGGCTGGATCAGGCCCAATGTATTTATAAACTGCACCCACAGACTGAGTGCCTAGCACTGTCTTCCAGCCTCTGTTAGCTGCATTTGCAGAGCAGTCGCCAGATAAAGGAGCGATGTGTTGTGACCCCCCCCATTGTGACTTGGGCTCCACCTACTTTCTATTGGGTTTAAGAAGGTCTACTTCTGCCCCTGTCATCTGCCATTGCCAAGAAAGTTCCTATATTTTGTACCTTAGCCATTGGAACAACAGGGTGTTGTTCACCACTTCTAGTGATCTGTCTTTCAACACTTTGCGGTCGTGAATGGCCAATTACCATCTGTTTTAGGCAGTCTGCCCTTAAGAAACATGCCTGTGACAGCATGGTCTCCAAAGACTGCAACAGCAACAAGTAAGTTTTCTTATCCCTAGCCCTAAGCATCTCCTTCTCGAACCTAATATTAACCCTTCCCTGCAGCCTAACACTTCCTAACTCTAACCATCCGCTTCCTGCAACCTAACCTTAACATTCCCCTAACCTTAACTCTCCCCTCTCTGCAGCCTAACCTTAAACCTCCCCTAACCATTCTCATCCCGCAGCCTAACCTTAACTACCCTCATCCTGTAGCCTAACCTTAACTATCCTCATCTTGTAGCATAACCTTAACCATCCCCTCTCCAGAGCCTAACCCTTCCTGTCCCACAGACCAACTCTAACCAGAACAGGTACCTTGTTGAAATAAGAAACTATATGAATTTTGCTACTTCTCTGCATTTCTATCAGATTGCATCTTCATTTTTACACTGCATGTGAATGCATGTGCCAGCTGCAAACAGAACCATCCACACTTAAGAGCAGTGACACATGAATGGATTGAGACCTGGGTCTGCTGTAAGATTGTGTAGAAAAGGCTGGTTGAGATCTGGATCTGAAGAGGATTGGACAAATGTGTTACCTTCTATATTATCACCTTCCATTTCTGTGCTCATATGGCATTCTGGGAAGTGTTATTTATTCATTCACCATAGACTTCCTAAATAAGATCTTTATAGTCCTCTTTTTGGACGTTTATTGCTGAAAACTGTTAGATATGCTGCTTATATTCAAGAGGAGAAATAAAGATTTTATCTCATTTTATTTTATAATTTGGGGAAATCTATTAAGTACCTGTAATTCCATGGAATTTACAAGCATCAATCAATTGTGATGTTTCATACATGGCTTTCGGGGTGTGGGTTGGTGGTCAGAATGGCTCTTTTACAATAGGGCCACTTTCTACCAGCCATTTTCGAACCGGCTCTAAAATCAATTGCACCGAGGACAAACAATCTAACATCTCCAGCACAAATCCGCAGCAGCGAGTTGTAAGTATTTATCCAACCCCAACCCTTATCCTAGTCCTCACCCTAACCCTCTTTTCCCGGCAGCCTGACTCTAAGAGTCTTCTTCCTGCAGCCCAACCCTAAGACTCCAATTTCCGCAGCCTAACCCTAAGACTCCCTTTGTACACTAACTTCTAGTCCAGTGCAGTGTTTAGACTTTTATGCCAGGTTTCAGAAAGCCATTGAATGGGTAAGTATGCCGAAACTAAATTCAGCATACTAACCCATTCATTAGGAAAACCTAATTAGGGATATTTTCCAAATACAGACAGCAGTAAATGAACTTTCATTGCTGTAAACGCGTCCCATGGCTTTCCATGGTACATAGATTCTCATGACTTACTTGTTGATTTTAAAGGAAAATAAATAATTATTAGTGAGAAACATTCAACAAACTAGTCAGACAATACTCAAAAATGTACATATATGTATGACAGGTGGGTAATGTTATCTGCAACATTACTACATAGAGCATCGAGGCATCGTGTGTTCCATAGATGCATCTGAAAAAGAAGACTGGGCTGCGTGCGATCCAGAAGTGCCTACAATGGTTCCTTTTGGTTTGCAACCACTTAGGGCGTGAAACATACAGGCATACAACAGTTAAGCGAAATGCCACTACATTGTGCAAGTGTAGGGTTGTATATTATAATGTTTACCATAAATGGAGGTTGTGATTCATGTGAATGCCTCTGTGGGACTGTAAATGTCACAAAATAATTGCAAAAATTATTATATTTTATTATATATTTTATTATTTATTTTATTATTTCTCATTTTTAATAAAAACACAAAAACATATTTTTTATTGCTGTATGCAGATATGAATTAAACATGCACAATACATCGGTAGTGATTTCTAACACTTTGTAATGCGTCCGAGGTGTCACATCTTAATGAAAGCGTCCCTCGGCCTCTTCCCTTCCTTGTCCATGACTGCATGCTCTTCAGTTGTGAGCACGCTCAGTAGAAAATTACACAGAGAAACGTCACGTTAGCTGGTGTGCACTCACCTTTGGATCATCCACAGAGAGAGAGAGCGATGAAATCTTAGATTTGACATCAGACAGCAAGACACTTCTTATTACAGAAGCGATTTTGGACAAACCGGGCAACATAAGCAGACATGGATGGTCACATACAGACTGGATCAGTAACAAGTGCTTGAAGTGGGGTAGTATATAGTGGTTTGCCACACTGCTATGTCTGCTACTGAATTAACTAATATAGTATACATCCTATTTATGGAAGCCTTGCCCTCACCTTACCCCAGTACAAGGGATTATATTATTAATCTTAAAGAAACCACTTTTTTTGTATACTGTTTTATTTTATTTTTTTTACTATGTTATTATTCTCACATATTTTATTATTAAATAGTTCATTTTATATTATTTTAATGCTCTTATTTATTACTCTTATTTAATATTTTTAAAAAGATTTTTGAGCAGAGCAATATTAGCATCATTACAATGCAACCTTTTTTGGGCTAAATTCGGAGTTCTGAAAAAGAAACTAAAAAGAAAAGACAACATAGGAGAATGGGGTGGAATTAAGTTTACTTTTTATGACATTGGTGATAGATAGATAGATAGATAGATAGATAGATAGATAGATAGATAGATAGATAGATAGATAGATAGATAGATAGATAGATAGATAGATAGAATCTTTGTTTGTGTTCTGTGTTTATATGAATAGGTCATTGCTACTGAGCACTGTCTACCTGATGGGGTAGAAAAGGAAATGGTCAATGCCATGTTACAAAAAGAAAAAAAACTTCAAAGCTATTCCCTGCTTCCAATGCCATTTTACATTTTACTATCTTATGAGCTCTGCTGGTTTGCAGCTGTTAGTTGCAGCCAGTTACATGGCGTCAAACCTGCCTCCTCATGCTCCATAAACTTATAGCAGTGATAGCTCTATGCAGGTGTGGAAAGAGAGGAGAAGTCCAGGACAGGATAAGGCAATTAATGACTCCTGTCTCACCACATGCTGAGCTACTGAAAAAGACTGAGTTTGCAAAAGGAGAGCTGTCTTTTGTTTGCAAAGGTGCTCTCAGCTGATATTACGTTCTCTCTGTCCAAGGTGTTGTTTTTACTTTTTTAAGAGGCCATTAAGTGAAAAGACTTACCTTTTTACAGCTCTTACAACATGCTTTGATACTTTAATTGACAGTTTGGGTTGTATCACACTCATAAGTGGGCTCTCTGCTTCCAGATTTCATTACTTCTATAAATTCTTTGATATATTCTTTACTTCAATTATCAATATAATTTGCCAGAATAAGGAAGAAGACATCAGTAATAATATGTATGTTCTTCCTTTGAAACATAGAGTAAAGATGGGTATACAATATATGTAGCATTTTGAACCCAGTGTTAAGCATAGGCCTGTCTATGTGTTGTTTAGGGTTGAACAGGAGGACCAATATTTAGCTGCAATTACAGGAGTTGTCTTCAGATCCATGCTCTCTCCTTTGCAAGCTTCCCTTCAGGAGATCCTGGAGGGAAGCTAGAGATGCATACAGGGGGCGGGGCTTAATGATGCGACTTATGCAAATTGTGTAATTAAGCCCCGCACCCTGCCTAATACTTACCCGTTTTTAGTGACCGGGACGGAGCTAAATGGTGCAAATTGCGTCATCAAGTCCCTCCCTGTTCCTAGCAACACTAGTATACTACGGGCCTCAAGTCACTTGCGGAAGATTTGCAGGCTCTCCCGGGATACCGAGACACTGCCGGAATTTTGGGAGTCTCCTGGACATTCTGGGTGAGTCGGTAACCCTGCAGAAAAATCACTAATTTCTCCAGCACTTAAGTCCACTTGTTGTCCGTGTAATTTTATATTGGAACCAGGACTGTAAATGAGGGGGTATACGGGGGTATGCCATACCGTCACTATTGCTATATTTTTATACTGCCACTTCTAAATGTCCATGCCGCCACTTCTAAATTTCCACTTCGACCACTGATTGGAACATTGTCCATTAAGAAGATCTTAACCTTTTGTTCTTGTCTAGCATCAGGCAAGCCACTAATGGAGGAGCATTTCATGGTAGTGAAGGGATAGAGGCACATAGTCAATATTAAGAAAGGACATGCTCACCTGATAGAATCTCATCCAGACCTAAATGCTGATAGGACATATATTTTACAGCAAAACATTTGCACCAGCCACAGTGCATGTCTAACCACTGACACCCCACAACCTTGATTGGATCATTGTGTTAGCGCTTAAACTTCCGACTGCAATGCTAAAACTGCATATGCGTTGCAGTGTGTTTGAAAAGAAAGAAATCACCTTTTTTTATGGAATGCAACAAAACTAGAGGAGAGCCACACAAGGTGATGTCAAATGCATAAAATATACCCCTCAGAAATAGAACAAATCAAAATAAATTAAATAAAAGGAGGGGGTGGTTTTCCCCATCATTCCATGTAAACAGTATTATACCCCTTTCACATCACCAAATATGAAAAACCCAGGTCTAAAAACCCAGGTTTTTCCGGGAGAAGAAATACCGTGTTTAAAAAAAAGACACCTTTTAACTCCTCAAAAACCCGGGAAATTCCCTGGTCAGAGCCTTTCACATCACCAATGAATTTCCCGGGGCTGCCCTGTCTATCAACTGTCAATCATTGTAGAAATGAGCACTTATTGGCTGCTTCACAAGCGTTTACAGTGAATGTCATTGTTTTAATGGACTTGAAATAAATAAAGAAATGGCAACATTTATTTTGACATTTGAAGTATTGATTGATAGGGAAAAACCTTTTAAGATTTTATCTTCTTTATTTATGTTGCACAGGATGACAGGGCATGCTGGCACCTGTGGTTCTCCAAGTGCTAGCATGCCCCGCCATCCTTGGGCATGCTGATGCTTGTAGTACTACTATCAGCATGCCCTATACTTGCAAAAACATATTTTTTAAACTATTCGACGCTAAAAACAGATTTGTTTACTGTTGCCATAGCAGCAGTAGACAAATCTGCACCAATCAGGAGGCAAAGTGAAAGACCCGGGTTGAAAACAACCCTGGACCTTTCACATTGCCCCCCTTCCCGGGCTGGACCCGGGAAAAACCCTTCTGTTTGCCGGGGTTGAAATCCCGGTTCTTTCGACCCGGGTGGACCGAAAGTGCACCTTTCACATCACCACCAAATACCCGGGATTTTGCAGAGATGCGTTTTTTTTGCGAAAATCCATGGGATTTGGTGGTGATGTGAAAGTGGTATAAGTCGTACAATATTCAGTATATTGTAAGCTGCTGCACAATAGACAAAAGTTGACAGGATGTTACTATAAAGAAAGCCACGGTACCATAGACCAATTCAACATACTTTTGTATTTATTTATACTTTATTTTATATAGGACTGCAAGTTCTTAGCTAAGCATTGTTTACTTTGTTCAGAAGAGACTTCTATTCCATGGAACTGGAATAGGCAATTCCTGTTAAAGAAAAGTAATTTCTTCAGACTGCAATATATAAAGATTTTTCCTGACCGCGCTTTGTAAAATGTACTGCTGTTTCATTTCATGGGGTTTAAAAGATGAACTTTCACAGGTCGCAAGAATGGCACTCTTACATAATACTGCTAACACATTAGCATATGTTTTCTATACATGGATGGCTTTAGTTCAAAAGTACAGCGTTCTTTTTCATATTCTCTAGTTCATTTCATTTTTTTTTTTAAATAACAAATTCATTATCACATATAGGGATGTAGTCACCACTGAGAAAATGCTGTTTCCAAAATAGAGACAGTCGAAAGCTAATTTTCATCTCCTTCTCTATTTAGAAAATAGCACTGATTAGAATATTTTATTAATGATCGGCATATTACCCATTCATTCATTCAGAAACGGCCAACGCAGACTTGTCGCAGATCCGCTAGACAGGTGAGTATTACAGTGGAATCCATGGGGAATTTTAGGGTTAGGAGTTTAGGGGCAGTCTTAGGGTCAGCCTACGGGTAGGGGAGTCTTAGGGTCAGGCTGTGGAGAAGGGAAGGTAGGGTTAGGGTAATGTAAGTGAAAGGTTAGGATAATTGAAGGGGAGAGTTAGGTAAGGGTTGGGGGTTACATTAATATGCACCATTTTCAGCTCCATCTTCTCTTTTTCGGTATATCACCTCTCGAAAAGAGGGCCGTTCTCAGCAGCGACTCACACCCCAAACTTAAAGGGCCTGATTCAATTGCCCGCTAAGATGGAAAAATGTACTTAGTGCGCCTATTCCCGTCTATTACGATGAGTAAAAATTGCGAATTTTATAAATTCTGCAATGTAAATTCGCAGAAAAAGCACTGAGTTCGGGGTTCATAGGCAATTGAAGGCCCAAAATGTCATATTTAACCATTAAAAAGAACAATTACTAAGTTCCTAAAACCCATGTTTGTACTACACCAATATCTAATATAACAGAAATACAAATATATTAAAAAATAAATCTTAAGAATACTTAAAAAAATATATAAACTGCAGAAATGGTTTTGAAATAATATGCTTTTAACACTTATTCCAAGCAGCATATGTATTCTTGACATTCCCAGAAGCTCTACGTGTGCCCGTTTTTTTTAGTTGCTAGATGCAAGGAGTATACAGGATGGCTGGAAGAGAACCTCTACAGATCATTATGATACCTTATCCTGTTTATAAAATGGGGAAGGTCATTGTACAGATAACTGACCCAAGGAGATTCATACACAGGATGTCTGCTAAAGTCCCATCTGTCTTCACCACACCATCCTCTCCTCTCCAGGATATAGAGAGGGGGGGTTGATAATTGAGTTACCATATAACTTGGAAAGTTGTACAAACAAGCAAATGGCATTAAGTAAAGAGTTAAATATCCTCTTCACACACCTAGCCTGTTAGAAGGGAGGGGGTGTTCTGGTTTGGGAGGGGATCACTATAAAGCAGAGTGCACAATCAGAATGACAAAAAAAATTCAACATAAAGAAGGCAGCAGCAAAGCCAAACATTGCAGAGATGGAAGAGGAATCAGACAACTTGACCATTTTTATGGGGATTTCAGACTGTGAATATGATGATTGGGAACCATCTGTTGGGATTATTCCAACTGCATACCTTCTTATCTTCTTCCTTGGCATTACAGGCAATGGGCTAGTGTTGTGGGCAAGTCTCCATCGCAAGGATAGGCCACGGGCAGCGGACTCTTTTATATTGCAACTGGCAATTGCTGACTTGGCTTTTGTTGTGACCCTACCACTGTGGGCAGTCTACGCTTCCCTGGGATACCACTGGCCATTTGGAAAAGTAGCATGCAAACTCAGTGGCTATCTTGTGCTGCTTAATATGTATGCCAGTGCCTTCTGCCTCACCGGACTAAGCCTGGACCGTTACATAGTAATTGTGCACAGTCCGGGACCAGGTCACAGGCGTTCTCCCCTCTCCAGCCCATTGGCGGCTATAGTTACTTGGGCAAGTGCGGGAATTCTTGCTCTTCCTGCTCTTATCTTCAGAAATACAGGACAGGCAGATGAGATTTGGGCC